>CM035436.1:75617170-75754670 GCA_020310875.1 Ceratopteris richardii | reverse complement strand
ACAAAATACATGTTTCACTCATAGGAAAATTAGGACTAAGTGGAGAACAAAATATATAAGTGTAAATAAGTTAAAAATAAACTCACCACACATATATTGACCTTCAAAATGTAGTATAGGTATGTTTTGTTTGTGGTCATTTAAATTTCAATGGGGTATATCTTCAAAATACTCATGGATATTTGTAAGTTATGCCATCAATATCAAGAAAATTTATCGATCACTAACAATGGAAGACGTGATTGATAGAATTTCATGCATGATACCATGGAAAACACAAGAAAAGAAATGAGAAATAATAAGAATTAAAGGTTGTGGAATTCAATTTCGGATCAATTGGTATTTTCAACAAAAGAAATTTAAGATTGGTAAATTTGTAGTTATCAATTTCATATGCGAAAATGTCTTAAGGAGGAAAAAGGATGTTAGATGAAAGTATCTACATGTACTTAAACAAGAATGATTATGAACTATGGATCTTGTATTGAAAGTGAATAAGAAAAACAATTTTACATGTTATAACAATGACATCAAGATTTTTAAAGGCTGATATCAATCATTGCTAGGTTCATCCATTGTCAGGTTCACCAACTATCTGGGCTTAACACAAGACCACCGAATGGAGTGGATTTGGATTTTCTATGTCTCTTTGTGGCTACATGCAGGGTGTTTGGTTCACTGCTTGAGGTGATTGAGTATGAGAATGTGCGAATGTATGAATGATGCAAGTGCAAAGAAATTAAGTAATTTAACTAAGATTAGGAAGAATTCCCTTTTGTTTTTAGTGGGAGAAGCCTAGTTCTGTTCCATAGGAAGCAAATATATGGAAATAAGAGAATCGATAGTTTCCTGATCTAAACAAATGGTATGGGATTGATGTGTATTTTGTTCTAAAAGAAGAAAATAAGTGGAAAGAAAAATGTAGATATTGTCCAGTTTTACATGAATGCTATGAGATTGATGCTTTGAATAAGTGAAATGTATGTAGAAGATGGATTAACTAAAGTGGAGGAATCTACATACATTAGTGGTAGTTCAATGAAATGAGGCTAAATGAGTAATAGTGATGCTTATGGTAAACCCCTATACAAAGTATGTTAAAAAATATGAAATCAATGTAGCCTTTAGCCCAAGAGATAAATCGAATTGCCCATATGACTAGTTCATAAGCTAATGATTACCGTTACGATAGCCAACACCTATTCTGAAGCTTGGGAGATGGAATCCCCTTCAAAAAACGTCACTATTCAATTGATTCAATCAATAAACTTTGTATAGGATGATGCCATTAGGTGCATATCCTCTGGCATCTACCCCTGCATGCACAAATCAATCTCTCTGTCTCTCTCTCTCTCTCTCTCTCTCTCTTTTTCTCTCTCTCTCTCTACACATTCTATGTGCACAAATTCTCCCTTTCTCCTAATGATTGTCTCTCTCTCGTGTACAGGACTCCTTAGTCCCTCGTTTGCATATGTCTATCACATTTGCGTTTTCTTAAACACCATAAAGCTCTCTCTCTCTCTATCTATTTTGGTTTCCCTCTCCCTCTCTCTGTCTCTCTCTCTCTCTCTCTCTCTCTCTTTTCCAACCATCCTTCTCTCCTCCTTGGGCATATCTCAGCAGAAGCATTGATCAAATTTCCACTCTCTTTGCATCAAGATGTAGAGGTGCCATATCACACACAACCATCGATTAGATGCCTTCTCTCTTTCTTTCTAGATGCACATGCACCATATCTTAGCACACCCATCGATTAGATGGCTTCTCTCTCTGCATGAAGATGTTGAGGTTCCATATCACAGTGCAAGCATTGATTAGATGCCTTCTCTCTCTTAGTCAAGATGCACATGCCCCATATCTTAGCATAGCCATCAATTAGATGGCTTCTCTCTTTGCGTGAAGATGAGTAGATCTCTGTTCTCTCTCTCTCTCTCTCCTAATTTCTATGCGTACATAACTTCTATTCCTCTTCTTCCCTATGTATTACACTCTCTTTCTCTCTCTCTATCTCTCTCTCTCTCTTTCTCTCTCTCTCTCTGTGGATAGGTGCCAATGCATGTAGGATGTAGTACTGCCTATTTTGAGAAGCTAGAGCATCAACAAGTTGTGGCTATGGCGAGCATGCATTTCTCTCTCTCTCTCTCTCTCTCTCTCTCCCTCTCATACCTATCTGCAGAGGGAAGATTAGAAAATGAAAACCACATAATACTCACCAATATATAGACTGAGGTACACATGCACACGTATGTGTTTCCATTAGTTAACTCACAATAACGCCTATTCTAGCACACATATGCATATGCATACTCACACAAACACACACTTAACTACACACACCACTGTTGGTGCAAACAAGCCTTCACACTTGGCTTTGATTTGTGCCTTGAAGACTCATCATAAAGCTTGGACAATTGGAACCTTGGAAAGCTAAAGTTTGGACACTTGAAGGATGTATTCACATGAACCTTGAACCATAGGAACCAATGCCTAATTGGTTATTATTTTTTATCCAATGTAAAAGTCAATATAACTTAACTCACTTCTTGTAATCTCACCCACCTTCAAAAGTCGTGAAATTTGGAAGGTATGAATGGAGAGAATATCTCCATATGTTTAGATGAGAGATTTGAGGGAGCCTACATTTGAATTTGAAATTCAAATTCCTTCAAAACTCTTATAAAAGACTATGGAAAAGTCGCGGGTCATGTAGCTCACTTCCCGAGGCAATTCCAAGCAAATCATTGAGTGTGTGAGAGCTATTCTTTAAGCCTACACCTCTGAAGTACCATTGAGCATCATATTACATGCCAATGGGAATGTACAATTGATAGATTTAATACATATACTCATATTCATTATCTCTGCTTTCTCTGAGTGACCACCTCCAAGCCTGTCAACTTCAACAGGGCATATCTCAAGATCTACTGAACCAAATTGGATGATTCAAAGCTCATTGGAACCAGCTCAAAGTATTCTACAACACTACAAAGTTTCAAGTCATTCCATTCAGCCATTTGGGAGAAATTGCAGTAGAGGCAGTTATTGGTATTTTTCTGTGTAGTTCCTAAAAAGTCGGGGGTGTCTCTGATTTTGCTAAAGAACATTCTCAGTGCATAGTTTGTTAATTGGAGTGATTTAACTTGCTAATGGTAGCTTGTTAAGTTAATTTAATACTCCCAGAAGGAATTAATCCAATTTCAAGTGTGCTGGTCACACTGAGCTTAAGACTGAGCAGGTATCATTACAGGAATAGAAAGTTTTTTGGATCTGTGAAGGTTCAAAATCATCTGTTTTGATTTGATCATTACACAATTAATTTGTAAAGCACATATATAGTTTCTTGGTGTCATTTGGAAGCTTAAGGAGTCTCCTAAGCATATCTGAAGAGAAAGGAGGGCAGGTGTGAAGCAGGATTGGCAGCACCAGCTTGATCTTCTAAGTGTATCCAGCCATCACATCAACAGTGGTATCAGAGCAAATAAGGTAATCATGGGTGATGGTTTTCCTTCCTTCATTGACAAATTGGATAGAAATAATTACCAGGCTTGGTCATTGAGAATGAAGACCTATCTACAAGGGAGAAGCTTGTATGGATACATATCAGGAGATGAAGAGTTGCCCTCATTCAAAACCAGAGGCCTACCTACAAAGGATGAACATGAGAGGCTCAACCAATGGTGTGCTAAAGATGCTTTAGCAAGGTCATATCTTCTAAACTCTATCTCTGATTTCCTTCTACCTCATGTAAGGAACTGCAAGACTTCCCAAGAGACTTGGGAAACCTTGTCAACATACTTTTCATCAAGCACAAGGGCCAGAAAGAATCAGCTATGGATTGAGTTTACAACTCTTAGGAAGCAATCAAAACAATGTGTCTCAGATTTTGTTACCAAAGTCAAAGACATTGCAGATCAACTTGCAAGTGTTGGAGAAGAAATTGAGGAAGAGCAAATAGTCAGACAAGTGATCAATGGACTAAAAGCAGATGACAAGTGGGAGAGCTTTACCACAGCAATGGACTTATACATGGACATCCAAGCACCTGATCTAACAACTCTGATTGGACAACTCTTTACACATGAAGCAAAGATCACAAAGAATGGAGAGCAATCAAAAGGTAACAATCCCTCTGCCCTATATACTGATAAGAAGTCTAAAGACAAGGGTAAAAGCAAGAAGGTTGATGAAGAAGGCTCTACCTCCCAAGCAAACTATGCAGGGAGAGGTAGATCATCTAGAGGTAGGGGCAGAGGAGGTAAGTCAGGTAGGGGGAGACCCTACAATCAATCTCCATGCAATATTTGTGGCTTGTCTAACCATACTACAGATGAATGCTACAAAAACTACAAGAACCAAAGAGGAAGAGGTCACCAAAGAGGAGGATACTCTCAAGGCAGAGGCAGATTCAATCAATCTCAAGGTTACCATGGCTACAACAATAATTACAACAATAGCTACAATCACAATAGCAATTATCAAGGTGGATACAGGAACAGAAAGGATTACAACAATTATGCAGAGGATCAAGATGATTCCTTGTTGATTATGAACATGACATCTAAATCAGGTATCAATGATGATCATTTATTCTATATTGATTCAGGTTGCTCTAACCATGTAGCTGGGAATGTTGCCTTACTCTCTGATTTGGAAGAACCCAAAGGCAAGCACCAAGTGCAGACAGGTGATGACACTAAACATTCAGTGGTTAAAGTAGGCAATGTCAAAACAAGTGATGGTAATCAGAATTTACTAAGCAGAGTGTTGTATGTTCCAACAATCACCAAGAATCTGATGAGTGTAGGTCAGATTGTTGAAAAAGGTCTACAGGTCAGGTTCACTCAACATGGTGCATATGTGGAGGATCCAAGACATGGATTCAGAAGGATAGCCAAGGGAGAGAAATCAGGTAGATTATTTACCTTTGAACTTGAAGACACTAAGAATATTGCTTTGTACAACTATAAGGACCAAACCCTATCAGAATTGGAGATGTGGCACAAAAGATTAGGTCACATTGGAGAGAGGACCATAAAACAAATGAGCAGGGATCAATGTGTGCTTGGGATACCTAATGTATCCAAGCAACACATGATATACAAGTGTGGGGCTTGTCAATTTGGTAAGTCACACAGATTGCCATATACCAAGAAAGGTTTTATGCATGAAGATTACTTGGAATTGGTGCATACAGATGTTTGGGGACCAAGCAAGGAGCCATCCATATCTGGATCAAGGTACTATGTGTCCTTTATTGATGACTATAGCAGGTGGACTGTCTTGTACTTCATGAAACATAAAGATGAAGTATTTAATTGTTTCAAAAGGTATCTTGCATTAGTTGAGAATCAAACAGGAAGACATTTGAAGAGACTAAGGTCAGATGGTGGTGGAGAATACTTCTCCAATGACTTTGAAGAATTCTTGCAGGAAAGAGGCATCAAGAGGGAGATTACCACAAGGTACTCACCTGAACAAAATGGGGTAGCTGAAAGGAGGAATAGACTCATTGTGGAGACAGCTAGGTCTATGCTTAATGAGAAAAAACTACCTAATTATCTTTGGGCAGAGAGTGTATCTACTGCCACATACTTAATTAACAGGTTGCCATCAAAGACTCTTGATGGAATGACACCCTATGAGGCATGGCATGGTAAGAGACCATCTCTGGATCATTGCAAAATCTTTGGGTGTGTTGCATATGTGCATATTCCCTCACAGGTAAGGGGAAAGCTAGACCCTAAGGCTGAAAAGTGTATCTTCATTGGTTATGATTTGAACCAGAAAGGATACAGGTTCTATAATCCCTCAAACAAAGGCTTCAAGGTAAGCAGAGATGTTATATTTGATGAAAATAATTCATGGTATGAAAATGAGTGCAGGAAAGTCAGCCTACCCTATGATATGGAAGAAGACTTTCCAAAGCTTATCAGACAAGAACCAACTCAGGAGGAGAACACAGATGATGAAGACACCATCAACATTGAAGAATTCAAGGCTTGGAAATCCAAAGGGAAAATGAAGATGAAGCAACTAGAAGACAATCCAGAATCCTCAACTCAAGCTATGAGGAGATCTCAAAGAGAAAAGAAGAAACCTATTAGGTATGGGTATGATACTTCACTTGTAACCAAGCACTCTGTATATCTTGCAAAGGATCTCTTGAATGAAGAACCAGGTACGTTTGAAGAAGCAATTACTAAACCAGAATGGAAGGAAGCAATGGATGAAGAAATGGAGGCTCTCAAGGAGAGTGATACTTGGGACTTGGTACCCAAGAAGGACTCCATGAAGGTGATAGGATCCAGATGGATCTACAAACTCAAGAGGAACTCAGATGGTACAATAAACAGGTATAAAGCTAGGTTGGTAGCCAAGGGTTTTGCACAAACCCAAGGCATTGATTATGAGGAGACATTTTCTCCTGCGGCCAAGATGCCAACTATCAGAGTTATGGTAAGTGTAGCTGCATCCAAGAATTGGAACATGTACCAATTGGATGTGAAGAATGCATTCTTGAATGGATGGATATCTGAAGAGGTCTACATGTCACAACCACCTGGCTATGAGGAACCCAATAAGGTAAATCATGTTTGTAAATTGAAGAAGGCTCTGTATGGATTGAAGCAGGCACCTAGAGCATGGAATTACAGGTTGACAACCTATCTCCTAGATCAAGGATTTGTGATGAGTAAAGCAGACACTTCATTGTTTATAAAAAAGAACAATTCAGAGGTAATATACTTGTGTGTCTATGTTGATGACATCATTATTACAGGTAATGATGTGAATGGGATTAGACACATCAAAGGTCAAATGATGAAGGAATTCAAGATGAATGATTTTGGATTATTGAAGTACTTCCTAGGACTTGAATTGGTCTACACAAATTCAGGTATATTTATTACTCAGAAGAAGTACATTCAGGACATGGTCAAGAAGTTTAATTTGCAGGAAGCTAAAGTCTCAAACATTCCTATGGAGGTCAACCACAAACTCAGTGCACATGAAGGAGAAGAACTCAAGGATATTACAGGTTACCAAAGTTTGGTAGGTAGTCTCAATTATGCTACCTTAACCAGGATTGATATATCATATGGTGTTAGTGTACTTAGTCAATTTATGCATAAACCAAGAGTACCACATTTGGAGGCAGCCAAGAAGATAGTAAAGTATCTAAAGGGAACACAAAATCATGGTTTGTATGTTCCATATTCATCAGACATTGATATCAAGGTATACTCAGATGCAGATTGGGCAGGTTGCAAGGATGACAGGAGGAGTACATCTGGTTATATATGCTTTGCAGGTGATAAACCAATTTCTTGGTCATCCAAGAAACAACCCACAGTAGCTCTATCATCTACTGAGGCAGAGTACAGAGGGCTAGCCAATGCCACTCAAGAAGCCATATGGTTGAAGCTACTATACTCAGAATTGGGCCTATACACAAGGCCACCAATTATATTTGGTGATAACACAAGTTCACTTCACCTAGCAGCTAATCCAGTGTATCATGTTAGGACAAAACACATAGAGGTTCATTACCACTATGTGAGGGAGAAATTACTTAGCAAGGAAATCCAATTATCATATGTGTCTACTAATATACAATGTGCAGATTTGCTTACAAAAGCTCTGGATGGGAGCAAGCTATGCAGGTTTAAATCCATGATTGGATTGCAGGAAATCATTGAAGACTAGAGATGAAGACTTGAGCCAAAGTGTTTGACTTGAGGGGGAGCTGTTGGTGCAAACAAGCCTTCACACTTGGCTTTGATTTGTGCCTTGAAGACTCATCATAAAGCTTGGACAATTGGAACCTTGGAAAGCTAAAGTTTGGACACTTGAAGGATGTATTCACATGAACCTTGAACCATAGGAGCCAATGCCTAATTGGTTATTATTTTTTATCCAATGTAAAAGTCAATATAACTTAACTCACTTCTTGTAATCTCACCCACCTTCAAAAGTGGTGAAATTTGGAAGGTATGAATGGAGACAATATCTCCATATGTTTAGATGAGAGATTTGAGGGAGCCTACATTTGAATTTGAAATTCAAATTCCTTCAAAACTCTTATAAAAGACTATGGAAAAGTCGCGGGTCATGTAGCTCACTTCCCGAGGCAATTCCAAGCAAATCATTGAGTGTGTGAGAGCTATTCTTTAAGCCTACACCTCTGAAGTACGATTGAGCATCATATTACATGCCAATGGGAATGTACAATTGATAGATTTAATACATATACTCATATTCATTATCTCTGCTTTCTCTGAGTGACCACCTCCAAGTCTGTCAACTTCAACAGGGCATATCTCAAGATCTAATGAACCAAATTGGATGATTCAAAGCTCATTGGAACCAGCTCAAAGTATTCTACAACACTACAAAGTTTCAAGTCATTCCATTCAGCCATTTGGGAGAAATTGCAGTCGAGGCAGTTACTGGTATTTTTCTGTGTAGTTCCTAAAAAGTCGGGGGTGTCTCTGATTTTGCTAAAGAACATTCTCAGTGCATAGTTTGTTAATTGGAGTGATTTAACTTGCTAATGGTAGCTTGTTAAGTTAATTTAATACTCCCAGAAGGAATTAATCCAATTTCAAGTGTGCTGGTCACACTGAGCTTAAGACTGAGCAGGTATCATTACAGGAATAGAAAGTTTTTTGGATCTGTGAAGGTTCAAAATCATCTGTTTTGATTTGATCATTACACAATTAATTTGTAAAGAACATATATAGTTTCTTGGTGTCATTTGGAAGCTTAAGGAGTCTCCTAAGCATATCTGAAGAGAAAGGAGGGCAGGTGTGAAGCAGGATTGGCAGCACCAGCTTGATCTTCTAAGTGTATCCAGCCATCACATCAACAACCGCACACAACTCATACAATACACACACACACACCGTTAGACACACATTCTTTTTTTCTTTTGATGAGCAATTCAATTCTACTTTTTGTTTGATTTTTATAAATTAAATCATTTATTATTTAAATACATGAAATTCAAATAAACATTAGGTTTTTGTTGACTTCTTATTAAACCACATGCATCTCACTTAACACATTATCCACACACATGATTATGTATTCACATATCCACATACACACATATAGTTAGTTAAACACACATTCACACGCACTGAATTAGTTCACACATGTTCACATGCACACATAAACAAAAGAAATGCAAACATGCTGAATGTAAATTCTCTCTTGCATATTAGCACATGCACACATGGTTCACCTATCACAAATTTACACACATGTTTAGGTAGATTCACATGCACTCACATGTTTAGGTAGATTCACATGCACTCACACACAATCATGGATGCACACATATTCACATAGAACATATATAAACTCACATTCAAGTGCACACATATATGCACAACTACCTTACATTCATATGTCATTAACATGGACTATGTATATACATACATGGGTATGGCACACATATATTGTTACACACATTTAGATGCACATTCACACGTACTTAGGGTAATACACACATATATATTTATATACTCACACATATACATATAGTATATATTTATATTCACATTTATCATTTACATATATAAACATTCATACTGCACATTGTGACAAAGGAAGGAGATAAGGAAGAGATCTCACACACACAATCTTAGAAAGGAGAAGCACACCCATAGAGTGAGGCAAGGAAGAATGATCTTTTTCTTCTTCTATTACATAAAGGAATGTACAAGAATGACCTAAAAACAAGAATACCACAAGTTCAATATATAAAGATGAGTACATAAGGAAAAACCTAATGTCAGCGAATGAGTGAGCTAGCAAGAAGCAAAAGTGCCATTACTCTCGGTAGATAAATTTAATAAAGCTCAATGAAGTGCCCCTGACATATACTGGCGTGACCATTATACATGTTAGAGAAATGGAAAAGTGATACATGTTATCCACGATCATCACATGTTGAGCTTGATATCTCAACACTCCCCGTCAAGCTTAAGGCCATGTCTCTTAATCCAAGCATCTTCTGAAACTTCTTTAGTTTTTCTTCTCCAAGTGCTTTAGTGAAAATATCAGCAATCTGCTCATCTTTTATCACATAAACAAGATCAATATCACCTACTAATACCTTCTCGTTGATGAAGTGATAATGTAGCTTGATGTGCTTTTTCTTGCATGAAAAATAGGATTTTATGCTAACTGCATGCTGCTAAGATTATCAGAATAGATGATGATAGGTTTTTCCACTTACACACCTAAATCTGCAAGTAGCGTCTCCAACCATGATGCCCCACATGCTGCTATTGCAACACCTCTATAATCAACCTTTGTACTTGGTAAAGCAAAAATGGGTAGCTTCTTGCTGCTCCATGTAATAGCTGCACTCCTAAGTGAGAAAAGAAAGCCACTAGTAGATCTTCTATCTCGAATGCCACTAGCCCAATCTGCATTAGAGTATCCATGAACTTGCAAATGTACACCAACTTCCTAAACAATGCATAATCCAAAGTAGCACTCACATAATGTAAAGTGCACCTTAGAGCATCTACATGTGGCTTCTTGGGAACCTGCATAAATTGACTTTCAATTCCAGTGTAGCTAAGATCAGGCCTCGTAATTGTCAGATATAATTGTGAGACATATCAAACTTCCCACGATTTTGCTGTACATAGCAACATTTTCCAATGCTTCACCTGATGTAGTATCTAACTTCAAATTCTGATTTAATGGCATAAAAATTGGCTAAGAATCAACTATACCATACTTTTGCAGCATATTCAAGGCATATTTCCTTTGCGACATCCACATACTTGTTTTTGTATGTATAAACTCAATGCCCAAGAAATAGCACAACACACCAAGATCTTTCATGCCAAATTCTTGCATAAGAAGTTGCTTTACCTCTTTAATGCTCTCTATCCTTTTGCTACCAACTGTGCTTTGTACTTGCTTATGCTACCATCAGCATTGTGCTTTACCTTGTAAACCCACTTGCAGCCTATGGGTTTCTTTCCTTGGGGCAATGGAGCTAGCTTCCATGTATCATTTCCATAAAGTGCAGCTATCTCCTCATCCATAGATTTTTTGCAATCTGCATTTCCAATTGCATCTTCAAAACATGAGGGGTTGTATTACCTGTGTCATGTAGGTACAATGACGAGCCATCTAACTATCATATGTCAATCATGCACCGAATTTTGCATCCTCCCAGATCTTCTTAGTCTTGGGTCACTTCTCCTTGTATCATTTGCATGTGCCCTTCTTACTCCTCGATTCTTTATAGAGGGCAATATAAGTTTCTCATCAAGACTGTTTTCTGAACGGAATCTCCATCAACATATTCAATACTTGCACATGTTTTACTACAAGCAGAAAGGTTTTATTTACCTTTCTTGGATATATTTGAGGAATTTGCTGGATTGAAATTTCCATGAAATCTTCCACTCCATGGATTTAAGTTGGAACTATTGCTTGGTGATGCATCCAATCCACTCAAAACTTGAGATTTTTCACTCGCTTTTTTAGCATTTTCTTTGTCATTTGATTCAAGATTAGGCCCATCTTTGGCATCTGAATAGAAGCTTGAAATTTCAAAAAAAAATCTATAAAAAATTTGCAAATGCTGTATATTACAAGAAGGAAGACAAAGATGAGAAGAACTAAGAAATTAGAAATTGTTTTGAAGATACTATAAAGCACATGATCATGTCATTAAGAGCTGTCCAAAACTAGCTACTAAAGAGGAAAAGAAGAAAGAGGCCAGAGTGGTTGTTGCAAAGGCCTCTACACTAAAAATAGAGTCTGCTAATCTTGTGCAGAATGAAGAATGGGCATTTACTACTGTTTGCAATTTTTACCTATCTTCTCATGACATTTGTATGTCTATAGTAGACTGAGATGTTTGGTATTTTGATAGTGGGGGAACCAAACATATTACCTTGCAGTGTAGTTTCTTCACTTCACTCGAGCCTGCCCCTACAAGGAATACTATCACATGCACCAACAACTCCTCTTATCCTATGATGGGAACTGATAAGATTTTCAGATGCTTTATTTGTGCCATGGTTCAAGAAGAATCTATTAGTTTCGGCTTTAGCCAAGATTGTCATGGTTGTGAAATTTGTTGATGACAGGTGTATAGTTCATGATCTCTCAAAGGGCAACATGATTATTGCTTGTGGCATTTTATGTTGTGGGCTATAAAGCTCATAGACTATGAAAAATCTGTGAATGATTTAGCATGTGCAGTTCATGATTCTCAGGCTATGTTAGATACAAATCTTTGGCATGCATGCTTTGGTCATCTGAATTTTGCTAGTTTGCTGTGCCTACAAAAATCGGAAATGGTGTCCTCTTTGTTGAAACTTGAGGCACCCAATAAACATGTCCGTCAAGGCTATATTTTGGGTAAAATGTAGCGTTCCTCCTGTCCAAAAGATGGTTCAGTTCGAGCTACTTAGAAATTGCACCTTCTTCAAACTGATGTTTGTGGTTCCTACGTAGACACCCTCTTTTGAAAACTATCTTTACTTCATGACTTTCATCGATGATTTTTGCAGGCATGCACCGGTATATCCATTGAAGTCAAAGACTGAAGTGTTTATGTGCTTCAAATAGTTTTTGGTTTTGGCTGAAAATTTTTCAGCATGTAAAATGGGCACCCTCTCTTCTAATCGAGGGGAGGGGGGGTTTTATTTCTTCAGACTTTAATGCATTTTTGTCTGAACGTGGGATAAAACATCAATGCATAGTGTTGTATACACCTCAATGGAATGGAGTTGCTGAATGAAAGAACATCATTAATGGGATGTCCAGGTGCATATTCAAGGGCCAGGCTTTACCACATACTTTCTAGCTTGAGGTTATCATGTGTGCAACATATGTACTTAATAGGTGTCCCACTAAAACATTGCACTCTATCACTCCATATGAGGCTTAGCATGGTCATAAGCCATCTGTTGATCACCTAGGTGTTTTTGGTTCTAGAATATGCATTAGTGACTGGACAACATCACAGGAAATTGGATGATAAAGTAGTAAAATGTATTTTTGTAGGGTACAGTTTTCAAAGCAAAGGCTATCATCTATATCATCCACACACTAAAACACATTTTGGTTAGCTCTGATGTTGTTTTTGTGGAAGATGCTATTCAGCCATTACCTTCAATACTAAGGAGACATTTGTTAGCTCCAAAGACATGTATGATACTTTGCTTCCTCTTTTTACATGTAGACAATCTAATGCTTGTCCTAATGAGGCAACCTCTCAACCTTTGCAGGTTTCATGTGATAATGCAGATCATTCCATTTCTGATACATATTTACATGATGCACTTGTTCATAAGATAGCAGATATTGAGGAGGCGAAAACTATGCCAAAATGGCTAGTGCAAACTTTTTGTGACAACAAATTAGATGCACCTCTATCATACTGTACTTGTTCAGGCTCTCATAGTGCCTCTTTTGCATCAGATTGCTATGCTATGGCTACCTCTAGTCTCTGTGATGAGCATGAGCCTGTTTTGTTTGATGAAGCACAAAATTCTGAAAATTTGAGGTGTTGCTATGCAATCTGAATATGATGTTATAATGAAGAATGGTTCATGGTCTTTATGTGACATGCAGTCTGGCAACAAGACCATTAGCACTAAGCGGGTATACAAACTGACACATAAGACTGATGGAATAGTTGACAGGTATAAGGCTAGGCTTGTTGCAAAAGGTTATGTGTAGGAAAGAGGCATTGATTTTGATGAGACCTTTGCACCTATATGCCGAATGACTACTATGCATGGCATTTGTGTACTTGTAGCTCATCATGGTTGGAATGTACATCAGTTGGAAATTAAAACAACATTTTTGAATGGTTAATTGCATGAAGAAGTGTACGTTTTTTAGCCCCATGGCTTTGTGCAAAAAGGGCATGAAAACCAGGTGTGTAGGTTAAAGAAGGCATTATATGGTTTAAAGCAAGCACCATGTGCTTGGTATGAAAAGATGCATGCCTATCTAAATGCACATGGTTTTATGAACAGTCAACTGAGAGCACCTTATTTGTTAAGCGTGCTAATGATGTGCTTCTGATCATTGTTGTGTATGTTGATGACATGCTGCTCACTGGTGCTCATGACAAGCACATTGCTGATTTTAAGGCTGATTTGCATGCCTCATTTGAGATCTTTGATTTGATTCTATTGCATCATTATTTGGACATTCTGTTTATGCAAGTTAATGGTGGAATGGCTATGTGTTAAATAAAATATATTGACACATTATTACAACATTTTGGCCTTGAAGAGTGTACGACTACTACCACTCCTATGAAGATAGGTTTATGATTGAGTCTTCATGATGTTGGAGATGCATTTGATGATGTTCTCTATTGGTAGGCTATTGGATGCTTGATTTACTTATGCATTACTCAGCGAGATATTGAGTTTGTTGTCTCGTAGATGAGCAGGTTTATGCATTACCCAGGTGTTAAGCATTGGTAGGTGGTTAAGCGCATATATTTGCTACTTGCCTTGTACCTGGTTACTTCGATTGTTTTATCCCAAGGGGGGATCACTACTACCAAATTTACATGTTTTTTTTTTACTCTAACTAGGCTGGTTGCTATGACAATCGTGTGTCCACTAGTGGCTTTTGCTTCATGCTTGGTAGCTCCTGTATAACTTGGTTGAGCAAGATGTAGCTTACTATTTCCACTTCCAGTTGTGAGGCTTAGTATAGGGCAACTTTCACAGTAACTCTTGAGTGTGTGTGGCTCAGATGCCTTATGGTTGATTTGGGTGTTGGTTAGTCCTCTGTCACCACCATATTCACTAACAGTCAAAGCGCATTGGCAATTGCAAGGAACCCTCTGTTCCATGCTCGCACTAAGCACATTGAGGTGCATTATCATTATGTTAGGGAGGGGTTCTCTGTTGGAGAGATCAGCTTGGCATACGTGCCCATGCAGGAGAACATTGCACACCTTTTCATGAAGGCTCTCGCTAGGGAGAAGTTTGAAGCTTTCTGCAAACCTTTGGACTTACTTCCTTTTATGGAGTGATTCCACACAGATTGGCACTTTCTTATACATGAGTGCTAGCTCCTTCTTCACCGTATCAGTCCCAGGGGGGATTTATTGATATATTTAGGTAGTGATGTATGTGAAAACACTAGGACTATGGGGGCACTTTTTCCCTCTTTAGGAGGTTTTTTTCCTCCGGCTTGTAGACACACCTATTGCCCTAATGGGTTACTTATGTTTGTACATTCTAGTGGTAATACATTTACTATTATCTGTTGTGCTCCAAGCTTCTTCTTCTTTCTTGTGCTATTTGCATGCTTCCACAGATGTCTAAATCCAACAGTCTATTTTGATCGAATGTAGAAGTTATAGAGTGTAATGTGAAAAAATATGTTTCCATTTTTTCAATGTGCAAATCCTAGATACATGAAACTAGATGTGCTTCATGCAAAATGAAACTTCACTTCTTTTGGTGTGGGGGAAGGGGGGAGTAGAGGCTCCTCCTGAAAGGTCCTTTTCCCATGGAGGCACTCACTTCCCTAGGGAACAACCCTTAACAAAAAGGGAAAAAAATCCGCTATCATAACATTTGGAGCCTTTTCTAACCATCCTCTTGTTTCCACACTCTTGCACACAACACAAGAAAAGATCAAAAGTCAATAAAAAATGAACCAAGTCCAAATCCCTATGCAAACATATGCCACATTTCATGTCGGGTTCACCAACTATCAGGTTCATCCACTCAGGTGAGGTTCACCAATTTCGAGGCGTAAAAAGAGACCACCTGGTGGATCAGGTGTGAATTTTATATTGGTCTCTTGGAGGCTACATGTACAGTGTTTGGTGCACTACTTAGCGATTGGAAGTGAGTTCAAAACTTATTGAAATGATTGAGTATGAGAATATGTTAATATATGAATGATGCAAGTGCAAAGAAATTAAGTAACTTAACCAAGTTTAGGAAGAGTTCCTTTTTGTTTTCAGTGGGGAAGCCTAGCTTTGTTCCATAGGAAACAAATATATCTAAATAAGAGAATCGATAGTTTCCTAGTCTATAGGAATGTTACAGGACTGACATGTTTTTTATTATAAAGGAAACAAATAAGTGGAAAGAAAATTGTAGATAGTGTTCCTGTTCTACACAAATGTTACGAGATGGACATGTATGAACAACTGAAACTTCTATAGAAGATGGATTTACGAAAGTGGAGGAATCTACATCCATTAGTGCTTATTCAATGAAATGAGTCTAAATGAGTAATAGTGATGCTTATGATAAAGCCCTATACTAAGTATGCTCTAAAATATGAAATCAATGTAGCTTTTAGCAGAAGAGATAAATCGAATTTCCCATATGAACTAAATACATCCCAATAGAAATGATGGATGAATGAGAAATCCAGCATCTATAGCCTCCACCATCAGCAAACACTTGATCTCGCTCGAATTTCTCATAAGCTTTATCATTGATTCGTAAAATCTTGCTCCTGATGTTCTGAAGAGAGAAGATTAGAGAAAAATATAAGTATATTTATAAATTAGAAAAACACACATTTATATACTACTTCTTTCCTATTTATCTCACTCGCTCTCTCTCTCTCTCTCTTTGAAGCTCTACCTACACTCTTGAATTGTCATCAGCACTAGCCTTTTCCATTATCTCATTAGTATGTTGAGATGCATGATTATTTTCTAGCCTCAAATCCATAGCTTTAGACCCGAGCACAAATTCACTATCATGTAGAATCCCCAATGGCACAATCAATTGTCACTTAGAATGCTAAGATATGTATCTCATGCATTTGATTACTTGAGGCCCCTAGGCATGATCATAAAGCAAAGATCAAAACCAAAAAAACATAGTAACTTTCTAGCCTCTTATACCAATTCTACAATTTGATAACCTAATGATTACTATTACCACAACAACACCTATGATGAAGCTTAGGAGATGGCACTACCTCAAATACCATCAATATTCAATTGATTGTATCAATACACTTTGTATAGGAGAATGCCATTAGGTGCATATCCTCCAACATCTACCCCTACATGCACAAATCTCTCTCTCTCTATCTTTCTCTCTATCTTTCTCTCTCTACACATTTTATGTGTGCAATCTCTCCCTTTGTCTTTGTGTATGTCTCTCTCTAATGCATAGGATTCCTTAGTCCTTCATTTGCATATGCTTGCCACATTTGCCATTTCTACAACACCATAAAGCACACACTCTCTCTCTCTCTCTCCACCGATCGTCTTTGTCTATCTTCCTTTGTCATATCACAACACAATGATTGATCAGATGCCCACACTCTCCCTCTCAAGATTTCGAGGTACCATATCTCAATACAACCATCGATTAGATGCCTTCTCTCTCTCTGTCAAGATGCACATGTTCCATATCTTAGCACATGCATTGATTAGATGGCTTCTCTATCTGCGTGAAGATGGAGAGGTGCCATATCTTAGCACAACCCTTGATTAGATGCCTTCTCTCTATCTCTCTATCAAGATGGACATGCGCCATATCTTAGCACAACCATCGATTAGATGGCCTTTTCTTACTGTACGTCAAGATGTAGAGGCATAGTAGATCTCTATTCTCTCTCTCTCTGCCAATTTTTGTGCATGCATATCTTCTATCAGTATTCTTCTCTCTCTATTCCACTCTCTTACTCTCTCTCTCTCTCTCTCTCTGGATAGACACCAATGCATGTAGGATGTAATACCACCTGTTTTTAGAGGCTAGAGCATCACCAAGTTGTTCCTATGGTGAGGATGCATCTCTCTCTCTCTTAGACGTACCTGTAGAGAGAATATTGGAAAATGACAACCAAATAATACTCACCTATATATAGATTGAGGTACACATGCACACTTATTTGTTTCCATTAGTGAACTCACACTCACTCCCACTCTAGCACAGACATGCATATGCATACTCACACAAATGCACACTTAACTACACACATCACACATGACACATACAACACACACTCACACACAGCTAGGCACACACGTTCCTCTTTTTTTTGTTTTAATAAGCATTTCAATTCTAGGTTTTTCTTTTATTTTTATAAATGAAATCATTTATTATTTAAATACATTCAATTCGAATAAACATTAGGTTTCAGTCGATTGCTTATTAAAACACATGCACCTCACTTAGCACACTATCTACACACACGAGTATGTATTCGCATATCGGCATACACACATATAGCTATTTACACACACATTTACACACAGGTAATTATTTCGCGCACAATTCTAGGTCCACATGCACACATAAACAACAAATGCAAACACTGTCAATATAAGTTCGCTCTCGTATAATAGCACATGTACACATGGTTCACTTATCACACATTTACACATAGATACACGCAATTACACACATGTTTAGGTATATTCACATGCACTCACTCGCAATCATGGATGCACACATATTTGCATGGAGCATATATACGCTCACATTCAAATGCACACATATATGCGCAGCCACCTTACATTCACATGTCATTAACATTGATTATGTATATATATACATGTGTACAACACACATATATAGTTAAACACATTTAGATGCACATTCACACATAGTTAGGGTAATACATACATGTATATTTATATACTCACACATATGCATATAGCATATATTTATATTCACATATATGGTTCACATATATAAACATTTATAGTCCACACAATACCGTACTATTGAGCAACGTGAAGAGATCCAAAAGCAAGAATCTGTTCAAGTACCTATGTATGATGTAGACAAAAAGGACAAGAGATCGTAGGCCATAGACATGTTAACCATAGCCATGAATACAAAATACCTATGTTTATAAAACATACTTAAGTTCAGGGAAAGATAAGTACAAGAACTACAGATTTGAGAGTGTGACGAAATGGGGGAGACTTGTGTGGATGAAAGGGGGAAGACTTGGCTAGCTCTACTCCTCATGCCTGACATGTTTTCGGCACACCATATTTGTATCAGAACGGAATTTCTATCACAACATATTTTCTGAAGAAGTTCTGTTCTAAGTGCATGGATAAATTTGGTAAGTCGCATGCCACATCTTTGAAAAGAGCTTATTACCGAGTGATTCTGTCGTTTAAACATAGGGTTCTCTGTGAGTATTCTTTTACGCGGTTCTCTATACATATTTAAATATTAGAGAAATTTTGTGACAATTATAGAAGAGGAGTTTAAAGTTTTCTTCTTTTGGTCATTAACCTACTCTTTCAGTTATGCTTGAAAGATTGAAACAAACAACATAGACACCAAATAACCCCCTACTCTTTAAGGCTTATACACCAGCTTAAACTTTGGACTTAAACCATGAACCTCACAACTCAAGGCCCAAATGTTTTACCATACTACAAGGAATATGGGGGGTATAGCGATGGCTAATGGCATACATCTTCATCATTATGTGATCATGCATTTCATCATACCAAGAGTTGAATGCACGCCATCATCTAAACGACGTTAATCTCGACATTATTTTTTATGTTTTTTCTGATGCTATGCCAATGATAAAAGAGGTGTTCAAAGTCTTCTTCTTTTGTTCCTGAACCGGCTCTTCCACAAGTATGGTTGAAAGATTGAAACAAACAACATAGACACCAATTTTGCTCACTACTCTCTAAGGGTTATACATCAGCTCAAACTTTGCACTTAAACCGTGAACCTCACAATTCAGGGTCCAAATGTTTTACCACTAGACCACGGATCTCCACACTACACCACGGATCTCCGACATTGTTAGCAACCTTGTCAGCACAAAATAATCAAATACACTCACACACTCATATATCTGAGGGTATTTGATATAGGACAAATTTTGAGATACCCTCTGAGCGTCAATACAGCCATAGTTAGAGATCAAATTCTGAGATACCCTCTGACCATCAATACAGCCATAGTTAGAGTTTATCCAAAGAATCTGCCAGGGGAGGACGGAATCGTATATCTTGATCGTGCACTTCTCTTTGATGTCGTGCTAGATTGTGCTGCTTCGTACAGGCGATCGAACCCATTTCTCGTGGATAGTGCATTCCTCGCGGGAGGGCCAGCGCTCTGCGTGCCAGGCTGCCAGGCTCCAGCTTCAGACCACTCCCTTGCACGACTGCATCATTATCGTCGTCATCACCATCATCATCATCGGCGTTACAACATAGCCAGAGCTATATAAAACGCAGTACCTCGACGCGCAAATTCATATCTTCAGAGTTTTCCCTTTCTTTCCGAACAGAGGCGTTCTGTGACAATGGCGCTGTATCGTCTTTTAGTTCTCGCTTGCGTGCTCGCTGTATGCAGTATTCTGGTGAGTGTCGATGCCGGCTATTATGAGGGAGGAAACTCTGAGGAGTACTACTCTAGTCCATCTACCTACTTCAAGAAGGAGGAGGATCAGGAATCCTTCTATAAGCTGAAGGCCCAGTACCATGAGAAAGCGCGATACTACTACAAAGTGATGAAGCCTTACTACCACAAGCTGAAGCCCAAAGTGGTGGTCTTCTACAAGAAGCACTACCACCATAAAAAGCCCACACATGCTGTCTATTACAAGCCCCAGCCTGATTTGTACAAGAAGGAGGAACCGTATCACTAGAAGAACCTTTCCCATCCCGAGCCCAAGCCTTAGCAGTACTACTAGGAATGGAGCTCTTCCTTAATCCGCAGATCCTTCTTCTCGCCTGCTTACCAATCGGAAAATCTTACCATCTTCATGACATTCGCGCTTCATCACTCAGTAAAGTTCTTGCTGGGCCACACCAAATAAAGATCTTTCATTGCGACTCCATGGCACGCCTCCATGAATCCAGCAGTCCTCTCTGGCATCTCATTTGCAGAACACATTGCGCAGATCATATTTCTACAAATCCGCGTCTTGAGAGCTTCCATTACAAGTCCCAATCTAAGCAATATTATTAGGAATCTAGTCCAGCTTTCCGAGTTCAATGATCGTCTTCGTCGTCTGCTTATGGATTGTGCAGAGAAATCATCATCTGCATATCATTCCAATTATCTACCTGACTCTTGGCTATTTTTCTTCCATATCTAACATAATTCTATAAATTCTCTCTGTCATCTACTCTCTAATTGTGAAGATTAAAATCCCCCCCCCCCCCGGAAATAACCTGCTTCCATAAGTCTTCAGGTAACAAGTCCTTCATTGACAATCCAAGCCAAAGCACTAGTATCAATGATTCATTCCTCATGCAGTCCAGATCTCAGAACCGTTACTTGGTTGCTAACCCTATCGACCTCACCGTTTGCATGACATACGCGCCCATCGTCATGTTTTAAAACTCAAGCGCAACACCTCACAGGCATTTAATTTGTTTTCTATCCAGCATAGTACTTCCATGAAATCAACAAGCAAGCCTAGCTCAGGCACAATGATCTCTTCTCTTGAAATAAGGAGTGCTTATTGAGTGTTCTTTTGGCTTCCCTTGGAATGTAAGTAACCTTCAAGCACCTTATCTGATATGTGGGCAATCAGCTGCTAATATATTAGTCGAATGCAATACGGGATTAACCGATAAATTTTACATCAAGTTCCAATAAGCATATGCAAAACGCTTAACACTGCATTTTTTTTCTTTTTATGTGTGCAATGTGATCTGTCGATCGGAAAATATCCATAATCAGCATAAGCACCTCGCACATGAAGTGCTCTAACGAGAGTATTCCCGTGGCTAATGCTTGACAATGGACGGATTCTTATTTCCATATACGTGGCCTCTTACATAGCTTCTTAAACCACATGGATTCACAAGTAACAAGTGATAGAGCTCTATTTCGTTGGAGATAATTCAAATGTGCATTGTTCCTTTAACATCCAATAGATAGGTTTGTTTCCTCTCATGAAAAAATTTCTTGATGTGGACCTTCTATCATCTTTAGAGCCTCCCCTTTAGCATCAGTATATCCCAATTCTTTAGCATATTTACAAAAAAACCATGATTTATTGTGTTTATGATGTATCTAAGCACCCACTTGTTGCATTAAGCTAGTCACTTGTTGGAGAATGCGTCAATTATGAAAGTAATCGAACTACATACCATTACTCAAGTTTGTGATGTTTCCATAGGTTAAAGAACATATGAAACTCCTATTTGATGTCAACTCCTAAAACCTCTTACCATCATTGGCACGAAATCCCATGATGGTATCCCATAGTTGTGCAGGGGATCGCACTCACTTATACCAGACCTATATAACACATCCAACGGAGACTTCCATTGCATCAAATAGATACTTGTTCTTTCATAGATCACTTCTATACCTAAGACTATTTTAGATCCTGAATATTAAAGATATTGAACTCCTTTCCAAGATTACGTTCGATGTCTTTTCTACTTACAAAAGCATTTCCTTGGAATGATAATATCATCTGCATATATGCTCTCTTCGTTTGGAACGATAACATCATCTACATATATGCTCTCTTCATTATTCGTAATGTCCAAGAAAGGCTCTTCTTTCCTTAAACGTATTTAGAATATGTAAGGAGTTTCTTGCTCAAGTCCATACAAAGCCTTCTTTGGCTCTCAAAAAAAAAAAAATGTGGAGGCGTCTTCTCTTCATATCCTGTTGGTTTATGCATGTAGACTTGCTCTTGCAAAGTTCCAATCAAGAAAGAATTCTTCATCTTCAATTAGTATATAGGAAAAATCCTTGAAGCACTAATAATCAACAAGCTCCAAATTGTATCCATCTTTAATGATTGATTGAATGTCTCGTCATAATCTATGCCTTTGATTTGTGCAAGCCCTTTGGAAACTATCCTAGATTTACACCTATCTAGTCTTCCAGGAAAATTTATCTTTATTTTGAAAACACATTTGTTGAAAAATAACTTTATACTTGGTCTTTTACGTATAAGTTTCGATCTTTAATCATGCTTGAGAGATTTGATTACCTCATTCAATGCATCTTGCCATTCTTTGTGCAAGCTAGCACTAAATATCCTTTAGGCTATTTATATTTCATTGCTTACATTATATATCCAAACTTATTGGAAATGAACTTATCATAACTAAGAATTCTTCCTTGTAAATATAATTTCATAAGCCTTTTGTCATTCATTCTTCATTAATATCCATTTGACTTGATAAGTGACATCCTCCTCATAGTTTTCTTCACATGAATCAATTTCACTTTCTACTACATAAATCAGACCTCATGTCCTACTTGTTCTTGAAATTGGGAGTTGAATGAGCTCTCAATCTTTGAATTGATGCTCAAATTTCTCGACTTGATGTTCAAATTTTTTTACTTGTCATTTGTGCTTCTTTTTGTTGCAAAAGTCAATTTAAGATTTTTTTTTACTTGTCATTTGTGCTCCTTTTTGTTGCAAAAGTCAATTTATTCGAATTGCAAGAATCGAAGTAGGCGCGTAGATGTTCCACGTGCATGGCCAATGTGTTGAAAATAGAAAATTTATCCAAAAAAATGTGCATAAATACTATAAGATAGGGAGCAAATATCTGTTCCATACACCACTCGAAAGTGCTTGGTGCATTTCGCAACCCAAACCACATGATTGTGTAGGCAAATACTCCCCAATTTGTAATAAATGTTGTTTTAGGTATATCTACTTCCACCATCCAAACTTGGTTATATCCACTAAATCCATCGAGAAACAAATATATTTTCAGACCTGCTACCTCATCAAGCATACTCTCCAACGAGGGCAATGGGAAGGGATACGATATAATTTTCACATTCAATTTTGTCTAATTGATAAAGATTCATAATTGCTTGTTTTTTCATAACAATAACAATGGGTGAGAACCATTCTGGATTATCATTAGGTACAATGTACCCCACTTTAATTATTCTATCCAGCTCATGTTTCACCTGCTATGCAAAGTTAGGATTCATTCTACACCACTATTGCATAACTCGGCTAGCATCCGACTTAAGAAAAATGCGATGATGATACAGCTTCAGATCAAGACCTTTCATGTCCGCATTTGTCCATGCAAAAAAATCTTTGTATTGTTGCAGTAAAGCTATCCGTGCCCTCAAGAATTCTGGAGCAAGCTCTGAACAGATTTGGACTAGCTTTGGATCTTCTGTAGTACCAAAGTTTACAACTTCCAAAGAATCTTCTTCTACCCGAATCTTCCCAATCTCCATGGGGTCTTTTATCACTGGGTCTACAATATCTTCATCATTTAGTTCCAAGGGTTCTATGCACACAATGGCCGCCACTCTATCCCAACCTGGGTTGATGACTAAATTCACATCGACCACTCCAAAAGATAGCAAATCTCTATTCGCTTCTAAAAACTATTGCTCTTTATCATCCTCGAGCCCCTCCACCATATGCGAAGGCTCTACTAAAACTGGTTTATATTCAGGGAGGAAATGTTGCTCTTCCTCTAATGGAACGGGAAATTTTGCATGTCCTCTTCTGAATGTGGTTGTCTTCTCGTCCCAGCTTTGTTGGACTTTATCATTTCATAACCAAGGCCGCCCCAACGACAAATTATAATCAAGGTTCTACCCCTTAAGTTCCAGGACAACGAATATAATATTGATTAATACCTGTGACATATGGATAGGGATGTCCTTAACCAACCCTACTCATTGTACCCACAATTGATCTGCCATTTGGACAAAGAAGGGTGTTCAGTCTATTCTGTTTGAGCCCATTTGCTTACATGTGGTAGTCGAGGGGATGGTAATGCTAGACTCACCGTCAATCAAAACCTTGGGAATAGCTTTATTTTTATATCTTACTGTAATCGTAGGAACTACATAATCTACTATTCTGTCAGGTATATCTCTTACCACGGAGACGGATGGTTCGGGACTTAGAAGTGGTGATTATTTTTCCTATAGCTATCGTAATAATTGTTTTTGGAATGTTGGATCAAGCCCTAGTAAAGCCTCGATGATAGTTTGATATGTGAATCCTGCAAAACTCACACTACAACCATCTATCGATGTTCCAAGTCTCGTATTCCCATGCTTTTGTTTTGCTGTGTCATTCTAACTCTGAATCCTACTAGTAATCTCCTGTCAGTAGACTCTGGTTGTAGCACTTCTGGTATTGCTAAAGCAATTGGTGGTCAAGAATTCTCCTTTGTCTCTTGCATAGATTTACTTGCCTTCATACCAAATTTCTTATGTCGATCTTTTCTAGAAGGTTCCATTGGAACTAGGGGAGGCCCTATACAATGCCATGAATACTCCGTAGCCCACTGAGCTGCTTTCTTGAGTTTGTGTTTCTGCTCCACAGGTGGTGGATAACCTAAGGTTGGGCCACTCTGATACTCCTTCTGCAACCTAGTGACTACTGATGCTGAAGGTTCTAAATACTCCAAGGTCACCACATTGGCCCTGGGTGCCTTAAGCTTAGCTTCTTGTTTCTATTGATCATACTCTGTGGCCTCCTTACATTCCCATCGTCTCTGGCCACATTGCAAATAGAACTGGCATTGAATCGGTCAATTTCGTGAAGTACTTGGTCCGGGTTTTTGTAACCTTTGACCTCGGCCGAATTCTTGCAAATTTTGCCTGAAACCCCATCGCTGCTCCAGAATATGCTATGGACTGGAATACTGTGATGGTCTTGAGAATCAGGCATCTTAACTCTCCTGCCATTGTCCTGAGGAAGGTTGTGGCTTATATCTGGTTTCATTCCCTTTCCATGAAGGAACATCCACTTGTGCCGTAAATTCTAATGTGTTCCTCACATTAAAACGACATTCCTCCAAACCATGATTAGTCTTATTACAGATTGGACAAAATACCTGGTTCAACACACAATCGATCGTGATATGGTTGACATTCCTACACTGTAAACAATACAACTGCTTCTTTGGAGTCGTACTTTTCTTGAACACTAGATTATTCTTTTTAGAGCCCAAGTTGGAAAATTGTATTTTTTGGTCCATCCTTGTGGATAAGTTAATGATTTGATCAAGTTTGTGAGACCCGTCCCAATGGAGAGTGTTAATCTCCAAGAAAACAAGTTATCCTTGGTATTAGAACACCTCTATATCAAGAACAACTCATAGCCTCAACCAATTTTGGAAAACTAATGCCAAATTATCAGGACTTGAATCAATTGTGAAGAAACTTAATACATAGAAAATTCTGATGCACCTAATTTTCTCATTGATTAATTAAGCGTGTAATGTTTTCAATAAAACTTTATACACAGTGTCTCCTAATGTCTGCACATCTTTTTCAAGTTAAATCTCTTCAAAAGATTCAATAGATCTTGAGATTTGCTCCAAACAATGTACCTATGTCTGAAACTATTGTTCTGTGTAGTCGATTTTCACACCTGCAACTCCTAATGCATGATTCTCCCAAAGTAGACCCCGTTTATTCAAATGCTTTTTGCCACAAGTAGCATACCTCTGAACTTAAAGAGTAAGTGCATACTTGCTCAAAACGTTACACTGTGGAGGAGATCTGAGCAAAACATTGACCACTGGGTTTGCACCTGTTCCTGCCTTCACTTCTTCACATTTACACATGTAAATGTTCCTACTTAAAATTATCTCAGCTTGATTACAATTAGACTCTCAAATCTTGACGATAGATGCATTAACTATGGACTTAGACATCTACAAAAGGATTTGTGAAATGATCAATCACAGAAGGAGAGATGGGAGGAAAATCACGACTTAGATTTCAAAAGTTTTCTTCTATTCTCATGAAAACAACTGATTGATGAATCTCATACATTCATCATACATTTTCTTCTTCTACTCATCTATACTTATTCTATATCTCTTCTCTCTATTATGTCCCAACTCTATACGTGTATATATAGGCATATATGTACAAATGTGTCACCATTACCAAGTTATAAGTGAACTAATTTCAAGCTTAATGTACATGTATATACAAGTCTTCATCTTTTGACCATGCACTAATCTTCAAGCCTCAAAATTTGATCTTTACTTTATTTTATGACTTCAAACCTTTTCCTAATCATCAACTGTTGATTTTCATGCACCAACAGTGATGGAGATGATTAATCTCCAAAAGAAAAGCTACACTTGAGTTTAGAACACCTCTATGTCAAGTGTAGCTCAAAACCTTCACCAAATTTGAAATCTTTTACCAAAATATGAACACTCAGCTTCTCTATGAAAACTAGCTTCACTCAGAAAAGTCAGCCTCACAAATTTCACTCATTAACTAATGAAATCATTAAAGCTTTCTATGAAAATTTGATACAACACTCTCCTAATGTTTGCACAACTACTCCAAGTCAAAGCTCTCCAAAAGAACTTACAAAACTTTAGATTTACTCTAATAAGTAAACATGTGTCTGAAACAAGCATTTTCTATAGGCGACTTTAACACATGCAACTTTAAACAGTTGGTTCTCACAAAGTATAACCTATTTAATAAAATGTTTTTAGCCATAGATGGCTTACCTTCCAAGTTAGATTTAGACTCCTCATTTGTGTAAAAATTTACACTATGCACTGAGATCTGATCAATTCTTTGATCATCGAGATTGTGCCTGTTTCAGAAGACACTTATCACTTCTTCACATACAAATGTTCCTACTCACAATTCTCTCAGCTTGATTACAATTAGATTCCCAAATCTTGACCATAGATGCATTAACTATGGACTTAGATATCTACAAAAGGATTCTTGAAATGATCAAATACAGAAGGAAAGATGGAGAAAAGATCACGACACAAGTTTCAGAAGTTTTCTTCTATTCTCATAGAAAACATATGATTGATGAATCTCATACATTCATCACACTATATCTTCTTCTCAATCATCTATCTTTGTTCTATATCTCTTCTCTCATATGTGTCCTGACTCTATACTAGTATATATAGGCATATATGTACAAACTCATCACCATTACAAAGGTATAAGTGAACTAATTACATGCTTAATATACATGTATATACAAATCACTATTCTTTGATATTCCTCTTTCCTTCATGCTCCATTCTTTGTTCTTTTCTTCATCTTCACTCTTCAATCTTCATTGTAATCATCAATTAATTATTGTCCTTCTCCAACAACTCTCCCTCAATATTTAATTATGATTACCTGCCTTTTCTTTATACCTGCCATTTCTTTAAACCTCTACAACTTAGGTCCATCCAAACTCTTTGTCAACATATCTGCAACTTGATATTTTGTAGGAGTGTACATGATCTCTATCTCTTTGTCAATTACGTTTTCTCTCAAAAAATGATATTGCATCTCAATATGTTTAGTCCTCGCATGAAACACAGGATTAGCTGCCAAATATAAAAAACTCATATTATCTCCACAAATAGTTGGAATACTCTAATTGATACAAAACTTTTCATGAGAGTTTTCAACCATATCACTTCCTTTGCAGCTTCAACCATCCCTTTATACTCTACTTTTGTGGATGATAAAGCAACTATGTGTTGCTTCTTAGAACACCAAGAAATCAATTTATCTCCCACATAAAACAAATACCCATGTGTTGATCTTCTATCATCAGAGTTACCTGCCCAATCTGCATCACTATAAATCTTGATCCTTGTATCTGATGTGAACCCATAATACAAACCTTCTTCAAGTGTACCCTTGATATATCTTAGTACCCTTTGTCCTCCAATCCAATGTACCTTTCTTGGACAATGCATGAACTGAGATAAAACTCCAACTGCATGTGATAGGTCATGCCTTGTTAATGTAGCATAAATCAAGCTACCCACCAAACTCTGATAAAGCTTCATGTCTTTGAATTCTTCTCCTCCATATCTACTCAATTTTTTATTCACCTCCATTGGAGTTGGTGCTATCCTGCAATATTCCATTTTAAATTTGATTAGAAAATTGTTCAAATACCTTTCTGGTGTTACATATACTCCATGTTGAGTGTATAAAATTTCCATTCCTAGGAAATATGACAAATCTCACAAGTCACTAATCTTGAATTCTTTCTCCATTTTCCTTTTAAGCTTCTGAATACCTTTGTCATCTATCCCTGTAAGTATTATGTCATCAACATAAACAGAAACATATATAAATCCATTTTCACTTGCTTTGACTAGCAAGCTATTATCTGCCTTTGATGCTTGGAAACCAAGTTCCTTCAAGAACTTTACAAGCCTGTAATTCCATGCCCTTGGGGCTTGCTTCAAGCCATAAAAAGCTCTCTTGAGCTTACACACATGATCTCGATAAAATTGACCTTTAAACCCATCTGGTTGTTCCATGTAAACTTCATCTAAAATGTAACCATTCAAAAATGCATTCTTCACATCTAATTGAGATACTTTCCAACCTTTGCAAGTAGAAATAGTTGTGAGAATCCTTATGGTTTTCATCTTTGCAACAAGACTATAAGTGTCATCATAGTCCACACCATATATCTGTGCATATCCTTTTACAACAAGCGTGGCTTTGTACCTAGACACATTTCCATCTACAAATCTTTTTGTTTTGTAAACCACTTACATCCAATTACCTTGTGATTAATTGGTTTTATGTACCAATTACCAAGTCTCATTCTCAATGAGTGCATCATACTCTTTCTTCATAGCTTTTTCCCAATTCTCCTTTCCTTTGGCTTCATCATATGTGGATGGGTCTTCATTTGCTTTTATCATATAAGCATAATCTTTAGTAATCAAGAATGAAGTATCATAGCCATACCTTCTGGGTTTCGATTTATGCCTTGATGATCTTCTGAGTTCTCCACTTCTTGAAGTTTGTGGTTCATCACATTCTGGATCAAACCTTGGAATCTCTTCAACTTCAACTGCTCCTTGATTGTTCTCTTCTTCTTGAAAGATTTGAACCTTTGATTTACCTTTCTTCTAATTCAATGTTTCTTCAAGACCTGCATAAGTATTATTTATACCTGAATACCAAGTACTTTGCTCATCAAATGTGACATCCTTTGATACAAGAAATTGATTTTTTGACTCCACAATATGTATCCCATTTGCTTATCATCATAACCAATGAACACATATTTTTGAGCCTTTGGTTCCAATTTATGCCTTAATTGAGAGGGAACATAAGCATAGGCTATACAACCAAATACTTTGCAATGATCTAATGTATGTCTCTTACCCCACCATGCCTCATATGATGTCATACCCTACAAATCTTTACATAGTACCCTATTAACCAAGTATGTGGCTGTATTTATAGCCTCAGTACACAAATAATTAGGGAAATTCTTTTCTTTCATCATTGATCTTGCAAACTCAACAAGAGTTCTATTTCTCCTTTCTGCTAGATGTGTCAATGTAAAACACTCTTTGGTCTTCACTTGAAACTTCACATGTTGCATTCATGATTAGAGTTCAATCCTCCTTCTAATCTAATGCATAATTGTAGTAAGTATTGTTGTAGGACTGACTTTGAAAGTTTCTTCCACCATTTCTTCCAAGGAAGCCTCTACTACCTCTACCTCGGAAACTTCCTCTTTGGTTTCTTCCAGCTCTGCCTCTTTGATTATAACTTTGATTAAAATTACTAACACTTTGATTGTTATGCCAACACTCATGAGCTAGATGATTAGTCTTACCACGTATCCAACAAGCTTTGAGATTATCCTTGTTGTTTCTGCCTCTTCCTCTACATCTGCCACTTCCTCTTCCTCTTACAAAGTTTGCTTGGCTTGGAATACCTTCGTCTTCAACTAATTGTTGCTTTCCTTTGATAGCTTTCTTCTTGTCTTTAGAATACATTGCATGACCTGCACTTTGATCAACATCTCCTTTGATATCATTCTCAAAAGCTAGCATATATCCTAACAATTGATTCAAATCAAGGGTGAAATGATCTAATGAAATTTCAATTGACAAGATGAAAGGCTTCAACTTCTCATCTCCTCTTAGACCTATCAGAATTTGTATTATCAATTTATCTTCTTCAATGTCTTCATCAATTGTACCTAAAGAATCAGTAATGTCTTTCATCTTTGTCACATAATCAGATGTTGATTGTGAGGCCTTCTTCTTGAATGTGGTAAACTCTAATCATAGTGATGCTTTCCTTGACTTTGTTGTATTCTGAAAATGTTCTTCCAAAGCATTCCATATATCACTTGCACTTTCAAGTCCTCTAATGTGAGGAAGCAAGTAATCATTTACTGCCATATGAATTACACTCCTTGTTTGAGCATCCTTCTTCATCCAAACCTTTAAGTCTGCAAGCTCTTCCCTAGTAGGAACACTAGGATATTTAAACTCTCGCTTTTCTTCTTCTCATGTAATATATCCCATCATATCTTTGCTCATAAGATGAGCTTCCATCCTCATAGACTAAGCTGGATAGTTCTCTCTATCCAAGTTTTCAATTTGGAGACTATCTCCCATCCTTTCTTCACCTATACTATCAAACCTTCAACCTTATGAGTAATGAATGTATCTTAGCTTCAAAATTTAGTCCTTCTGATCCTTTTGATTGCTCGTGTGTCTCCCTTCAGCTTTTCCTTCACACTTTGTCCTTTTGAATCTTCAAATGTTGAATTTTGTATATCTACAGTAGTCGGGGTCTTGCTTTCCTTCAATTTTGATCAAATCTGCTCTGATACCACTGATAGAGATGACTAATCTCCAAAAGACAAGCTACACTTGATGTTGAACACGTCTATGTCAAGTATAGCTTAAAACCTTCACCATTGTTGAAATATTTTACCAAAATATGAACACTCAGCTTCTCTATGAAAACTAGATTCACTCAAAAAAGTCTTCCTCACACAATTCACTCATTGACTGATGAAATGATTAACATTTTCTATGAAAATTTGATACAACACTCTTCTATTACACAACTAGTCCAAGTTAAATCTTTCCAAAAGAACTTAGAAAACTTTATATTTAGTCCAATAAGTAAACCTATGTCTGAAACAAGCATTTTCTATAGGTGACTTTACATATGCAACTTTAAATAGTTGGTTCTCACAAAGTATAAGCCGTTTAATAAATGCTTTTAGACATAGATGGCTTACCTTCAAACTTAGATTTAGACTCCTCATTTGTGTAAAATTTTACACCATGCAGTGAGATCTGATCAATTCTTCGATCATCAAGATTGCACCTGTTTTAGAAGACACTCATCACTTCTTCACATACAAATGTTCCTACTGACAATTCTCTCTGCTTGATTACAATTACATTCTCGAATCTTGACCATATATGCATTAACTATGAACTTATGTCCACAAACGGATTCTTGAAATGATCAAATACAGAAGGAGAGATGGAGAAAAGATCACGACACAAATTTTAGAAGTTTTCTTCTATTCTCATGGAAAACATCTGATTGATAAATCTCATACATTCATCAGACTATATCTTCCTCTTAATCATCTATCTTTGTTCTATACCTCTTCTCTCATATGTGTCTCGACTCTATACTAGTGTAAATAGTCATATATGTACAAACTCGTCACCATTACAAAGGTATAAGTGAATTAATTACATGCTTAATGTACATGTATATACAAATCACTATTATTTGATTCTCCTCTTTCCTTCATGCTCCATTCTTTGTTCTTTTCTTCATCTTCACTCTTGAATCCTCATTGTAATCATCCATTAATGATTATCTTGCTCCAACAAAAAACTCCCCCTCAATCATCATCAATTGTGATTTTCTTCATCTTCTTTATACCTACCATGTCTTTGAACCTCTACAACTTAGGTCCATCCAAGCTTTTGGTTAACATGTCTAACATCTGATCTTTTGTAGAAGTATGTATGACTTCAATTTCTTTATCAATCACATTCTCTCTCAATAAATGGTATTTGATCTCAATATGTTTAGTCTTAGCATGAAACACAGGGTTAGAAGCTAGATACAATGAACTCATATTATCTCCATGAATAGTGGGTGTACTCTGAATGATGTCAAATCTCTTCATGAGAGTCTTCAACCATATAACCTCCTTTGCAGCTTCAACCATATCTTTATATTCTGCTTCTATGGATGACAAAGCAACTGTATGTTGCTTCTTAGAACACCAAGAGATTAGTTTATCTCCCACATAACATAGATACCCATAGGTTGACCTCCTTTCATCAGGATTACCTGCCCCATCTCTATCACTATAAATCTTGATTTTTGTATCTAATGTGAATCCATAATACAAATCTTCTTTGAGTGTACCCTTAATGTATCTTAGTTTGTCCTACAATCCAATGTTCTTTCCTATGACAATGCATGAATTGAGACAACACTCCAATTGCATATGACAAATCAGGCCTAGTCAATGTAGCATAGATTAGACTACCAACCAAACTTTGATACAGCTTCATGTCCTTGAATTCTTCTCCTCCATATCTGCTCAATTTATGATTCGCCTCCATTGGAGTAGGTGCTACCTTGCAATCTTCCATTTTAAACTTGATTAGCAAATTCTTCAAATACATTTCTTGAGCCACATATACTTCATGTTGAGTATATGAAATCTCCATTCCCAAGAAATATGACAAGTCTCCCAAGTCACTCATCTTGAACTCTTTCTCCATCTGCTTCTTAAGACTTTGTATGCCCTTCTCATCTGTTCTTCTAAGAATTATGTCATCAACATGTATGCAAATGTAAATGAACCCATCATCACTTGCTTTAACAAGCAAGCTACTATCTACCTCAAAAACATGGAAACCAAGCTCTTTCAAGAACTTCACAAGTCTGTAATTACATGCCCTTGGGGGCTGCTTCAAACCATACAAAGCTTTGTTGAGCTTACATACATATTCTTGATAACATTTATCCTTGATTGCTCCACTAAAACATCATCTGAAATGTAACCATTAAGAAAAGCATTCTTCACATCCAATTGACATAGCTTCCAAGCTTTACATATAGCAATAGCTATGAGATTCCTTATAGTTGTCATCTTTGTCACATGACTATAAGTCTCATCATTATCTACACCATATGTTTGAGCATACCCTTTCACAACAAGTCTAGCTTTATACCTAGACACACTTCCATCTACATACCTCTTTGTCTTGTAAACCCATTTGGATCCAATGATTTTCTGATTATTTGCTTTAGAAACCAAATCCCATGTCTCATTCTCCGTCAATGCATCATACTCCTCCTGCATAGCTTTCTCCCAATTCTCCTTACTTTTTGACTCATCATATATAGAAGGATCTTCTTCTACTTTCTCCATGTATGCATAATCTTTAGTGGTCAAAAATGAAGTATCATAACTAGACCTTATGGGTTGCTTTCTACTCCTAGTTGACCTTAGCTTCTCCACTCTTTGAAGTCTCTAGTTCTTCATATTCTAGATCAAATATTCGCATCTTTTCATTACCACTTTGAGCATCAAGAACGTCTTCATCATCAGGAATTTGAATATTTGATCTCCCCTTTCTTTGGGTCATGACTTCTTAATCACCTGCATAAATACTAATTGTACCTGCATACCAAGTACCTTGCTCATCAAATGTAGCATTCTTTGACACAAGGAATTGCTTTGTGGATGAAATCTACAATCTATAACGCATGTGCTTATCATCATAACCAATGAACACATACTTTTGAGCTTTAGGTTCCAGTTTATGCCTTAATTGAGATGGTACATATGCATAAGCCAAACATCCAAACTTTTTGCAATGATCTAAGGTAGGTCTTTTACTGCACCATGCCTCATAAGGTGTCATACCATTCAAATCCTTACATGGAAATCTATTCACCAAGTAAGTAGCTGTATTCACTACCTTCACCCACAAATAATTAGGACAATTTTTCTCTTTCATCATTGACCTTGCAAACTCAACAAGAGTTCTATTTCTCCTTTCTGCTACACCATTTGTTGAGGAGAGTACCTATAAGTAGATTGCCTTTTTATACCTTCATTCCATAAGTAATCACTAAACTCATTAGAGAAATACTCTCCTCCTCCATCTGACCTAAGTCTCTTCAATTTTTGTCCTAAAACTCTTTCTGCATACACACGATAATGTTTAAATGTATTGAACACCTCTGACTTATCTTTGATCACATATATAGTGATCCATCTGGTAGCATCATCAACATAAATCACATAATATCTTGAACCATTAATGCTAAAGTCCCTTGATGGACCCCACACATCTATATGCACCAATTCAAGCTTCTCTGAATATATGGAACCATGCTTATTATATGATTGCTTATGAGTCTTACCTAATTGACATGCTTCACATGTATATGTCATGTGTTGACCTACAACATTAGGCAATCCAAACACTGAATCATTGTTAATCATATCCTTAATACCTCTTTAATTGAAATGTCCAAGCCTTTTGTGCCAAAGATCTAACTCAGAGATCTTATGTCCTCCATAAGTGAACAATGCATGACTAACATTGCCTTGAATCTTCAATGTGAAAAGCCTTCCTTCTTTGTTTCCTGCAACAGTTTGTTTATACCCATTTCTAGGGTCTTCCACAAAAACTCCATCATTAGTGAACCTTACTTCATAACCTTTCTCTACAATTTTTCCTACACTTATCAGATTCTTTGGAATTGTAGGAACATAGAAAACCTTACTCAAAAGAGTGCTTGCCTCCTTGGCCTTTACTGATCCAATAGACTTCACATTCTGCTTTGTGTTATCACCTCTTTGAACTACATGATTACTCACCTTATTCTCCAAATCACTCATCAAAGCAATGTTGCCACTCAGGTGATTGCTACACCATGAGTCTATGTAGAAGACTCTTTGATCTTCACTTTGTCTTTCACAAGTTGCATTCATAATTAAGGTTTAATCATCTTTCTCATCTGAAGCATAGTTGTAGTAGGTATTATTGTAGGATTGACTTTGAAAACCTCTTCTTGCATTTCTTCCAAAGAAACGTCTATTACCTCTATCTCTGAAACTACCTCTCTGATTTCTACCATCTCTTCCTCTTGATTTAAAGTTCTGATTATATCCTCCAACATTCTGATTATTATGCCAACATTCATGAGCTAAATGATTAGTCTTACCACAAATATAGCAGGCTTTAACACCATCTTTATTGCTTTTGCCTCTTCCTCTTCCTTTGCCACCTTCTCTTCCTCTTAGGAAGTTGGCTTGACTCATAGTGCCTTCATCTTCATTCAATTCTTGCTTGCCTTTGTTAATATTCTTCTTGTCCTTTGAATACATTGCTTGACCTGTACTCTTATCAACATCATCTTTGACATCCTACTCAAAGGTTAGCATATGTCCTAGCAATTGATTCAAATCAGGAGTGAAATGATCTAGTGACAATTCAGTTGATAGAATGAATGGTGTCCACTTCTCATCTCCTCTCAAGCTTGTGAGAATTTTTCTTACCAATTTGTCCTCTTCAATGTCTTCATCAACTGCTCCTAGTGCATTTGCAATATCCTTCATCCTTGCTACATAATGAGAAATAGATTGAGAAGCCTTCTTCTTGAATGTGGTGAATTCTACCCATAAAGCTGCCTTCCTTGACTTTGTACTGTTTTGGAAACGCTCCTCCAAAGCATTCCATATATCACTTGCACTTTCAAGTCCTCTAATGTGAGGTAGCAAGTAATCATTGACTCCCATGTAGATAATGCTCCTGGCTTGAGCATCCTTCTTCATCCATGTCTTCAAATGTGAGAGCTCTTCCCTAGTTGGAACACTAGGATCCCTAAATTCTGGTTTTTCTTCTTCACTTGTGATTTATCCTATCAAGTATTTGCTCATAAGGTGAGCTTCCATTCTCATTGACCAAGCACGATAGTTTTCTCTATCCAATTTCTCTATCTGGAGAGAATCTCCCATCCTTTCTTAACATGTGCAATATATTCATCAAGCTTTGTGAATAATGAATGTACATTTAGTTCGAATATAGTTCCTTTTGATCTTTTTGATAGCTTTCACGCCTCCTTCTCTAACTTTCACTTCAGACTTTCACTTTTTAAGTCTTCAAAAAATGATTTCTGTATATCTGCAATAGTCGGGGTCCTCCTTTCTTCAAATCTGATGACTCCTGCTTTGATAGCACTGATGGAGAGTGTTAATCTCCAAAACAACAAGTTATCCTCGATGTTAGAGCACCTATATATCAAGAACAACTCAAAACCTCAACCAATTTTGGAAAACTAATGCCAAATTATCAAGACTTGAATCAACTGTGAAGAAACTTAATACACAAAAAATTCTACTGCACGTAATTCACTCATTGACTAATCAAATGTCTAAAGTTTTCAATCAAACTATATAGAAGTTTTTTGCTAAAGTTTGTGCATCTTCTCGGAGTCAAATCTCTTCAAAAGGTTTAGTAGATTTTGAGATTTGCTCCAAACAATGTACCTATGTTTGAAACTATTCTTCTATGTAGTCGATTTTGACATGTGCAACTTCTAATGCACAGCTCTCCCAAACTAGACCTTGTTTATTCAAATTCTTTCATCCATAAGTAGCTCACCTCTCAACTTAAAGAATGAGTGCTTATTTGCTGAAAAATTTACACTCTTGAGGGAGATCTGATCAAAACATTGACCATCAGGTTTGCACCTCTTCCTGCCTTCACTTCTTCAAATTTACACATGTAGATGTTCCTACTTAAAATTCTCTCAGCATGATTAGAATTAGACTCTCAAATCTTGATCAAAGATGCACTAACTATTGACTAAGACATCCACAAAAGGATCTGTGAAATGATCAATCACAAAAGGAGACATGGAAGAAAAATCACAACTCAGATTTCAGAAGTTTTTATCTATTCTCATCAAAACAACTTATTGATGGATCTCATACATTCATCATACATTTTCTTCTTCTACTCATCTATAATTGTTCCATATCTCTTCTCTCTATTATGTCGTGACCCTATACTTGTATATATAGGCATATATGTATAAACTCGTCACCATTACAAAGGTATAAGTGAACTAATTTCAAGCTTAATGTACATGTATATACAAGTCTTCATCTTCTGACCATGCATTAATCTTCAAGCCTCAAAATTTGATCTTTGCTTTATTCTTTGACTTCAAACCTTTTCCTAATCATCAACTGTTGATTGTCCTTCACCATCAGGTCCAGTGTGTGCATATAAATCTTTTCTTTGATGGATGGATGAAGTCTATCGACAAGAAATTCCATAAGCATTTCTTTAGAAGGACATTTGTCTGTTAGGAACTCCCACATCATGGATCTGAAATCCGACGCATATTGTTCTACCATTCCTTTCTAGATCATATACTGGAGTGAAGAATAGAGCTCCAAAATGCTTTTGGCAATCCGAAATCGCTCCAAGAAAGCCTTCTTCAACTTGCTATAGGTTGAAAAATAATATGAAGAGTACTTGATAAGCCATTTCAGTGCATCACCTATCAGCATGGCTTGGAATACCTGAAAGTATGCCTATCATCATGTAATTTATGATGATTATAGACATATTGATTTTCAAATGTGCATACATGCACATCCGGGTCTTTGTCCATTTTCCCATGAAAATGAGTGTGATTTAGCCCTCACAATTGATGTCTGTGCACCATCAGGATCCCAAGCATTTGAAAGGTACCGAATTGAGTTGAAGGAACCAGGGCTAACTTCAACTCTGGTGGGGGTTCACTGCCACCACTTTGGTCTCATTCAATAGGGTATATTTCTTCTTCCGGGTGGCACTGCTAGTCAGTTCCACTGAATTCCCCTTGCCATAAGACTTTGGTTAGCTTGTTGTCCCTCCACTCAAAGAGTAAGTCCTTCAAAAGCCTCGGAGGTAGAACTCTAATTTCCACCCAATAAAACTGTTCCTCTAGAATGGTAATTGCATCTTTGAGGGGAATATCTTCAAGTTTCAGCATTGCTAGGGTCTACTACATGAATTTTGCTAAATAATCGTGATGGTAGGTCTTTTTCAAGTACTCCTTACCGCTTAGCAATGACGTCAATCCACTCTGTGTTGTGTTTTGTTACACCATCCCATCGTGGTCGCCAATATGTTTGGCTATTACTATTCACTACAGTGCTAGATATCCAAAGTAATGAGATTCGAGAACGGGGATTTATGAATACATAGTATTCATAAACATGCATTTGTGTTCCTTACTAATTGTGTTAACACAGACTTCATACAGTACCAGTTCGATACAACAGTGAGATAACAATAGAAATAGATTACGGCAATAGAAGATATAGCTTTCATTTACAAAGACACATACATAGTGATGAGATACATCATCTTCTTACTAATAATGTTCTAAATAGGATTTGATAGACTTCACTGGTTTAGGCACTCTATGTATCTTCGTCCTCCGAACTCTCTCTTCCGTAATGCATACCGTAATGATCGTCATTGAAGTTCTTCATACTCGATACACACTGTTCCGTAATTTCGGATACAATGAAAAACAAAACACCAAATATAGCTTTCATTTACAAAGACACATAGTGATGAGATACATCATCTTCTTACTAATAATGTTCTAAATAGGATTTGATAGACTTCAGAGGTTTAGGCACTCTATGTATCTTCGTCCTCCGAACTCTCTCTTCTGTAATGCACCCCGTAATGATCATCACTGAAGTTCTTCATACTCGATACACACTGTTACAAATAAAGGGATCGTCCACACCAACTGCTAACAAGAAATATCGATTTTCTTAATTCCATATATTTACTTCCTATGGAAAGAAGCTAGGCTTCTCCCACTAAAAACAAAAAGGAAATCTTACTAAAGCTAGTTAAGTTACTTAATTTTTTTGCACTTGAATTTCTTAGATCATTCATATATTAGCACATTCTCATACTCAATCACCTCAATCAACTTTGAACTTGCTTCCCACTTCCTAAAGTAGTGCACCAAAAAGCCTACGTGCAGCCACAAAGAGACCCATAGAAAAGCTAGACCTGATCCACCTGGAGGTCTCCTTTTATGCCCTTGCACTTGGTGAACCCATCATGAAATGTGCCATATGTTTGCTTAAGGCTTTGGATTTCTTTTACTGCTTATTGAGTTTTCATCTTTGCATTTGTTTGTGTCGAGGAGGACGGTTCGGGCTTTCGGTTTGTTTTATTGCTTATTGAGTTTTGATCTTTGCTTTTGTTGAGTATAGGAAAAGGAGGATGGTTAAACACTAAGAAAAGGTTCTGGACATTTTTGTAACTTATTATTTTCCCTAGTTGTTGAGGTTTGTTCCCTAGGGAAGTGAGTGCCTCCATGGGGAAAGGAACTTTGGGAGGAGCCTCTATGTTTTTTCCCCACCAACAAGAAGGGAAGTTTCATTTTGCATAAAGCATATCTAGTTTCATGTAACTATTATTTGCCTATTGAAAAATATGTTCATATTTTTTCACATTGCACTCTTTAACCTCTGCATCAAATGAGAAAAGACGAGGTAATCATATTTCAAGTTTTGTCAATTTGTGCATGCACAAATAAAAAGGATTTTCTATTGTTTGCATATGAAACCATCTCACTTGCATTAGGAAATTTCCCATTGTGAGCACATTAGTCCATAGTTTCTCCTTTTAATTGTTGATTCTCTACTTTTTACCTTTGCTACTATTTTGCAACCTTTACACACAAGCTTTATATACATTGAGAAAAACTCCAAAGAACAAACAAATTAACAAAATTAAAATCAAATAAAAAAGAACATATTGAGATCCTAAGCTCTAGGGTTAGGAAACAAGACACCTTGGAGTGAGAAACAAGACACCTTAGAGTGAGATTTCAACAAGAATGGAGACATAAAGAGAAACCCTAACCATATGGAAAGGAGCTCTAGTTTAAGAGTAAGAAAAGAAGTACAATTCCTTTAAAATATAGGCATTTATTTGGAAAGACTTGAGAAATTTTTAAAGAGTTTTTTCTCTTGGCTAATCAATATAGTGAGGTTTTGAGGTACTTTGAGGAACTTCTAGAATCGATCATATTAGATTTAGTACTTCATTCTAGAATCCACCAACAAAGAACAATGGAGGAATCTTTTATGGACATGATTATAGAAAAAAAAGAAGGTGCACGTATGGTGCAAGAAATGTTGCGAGAGAAAGGGAAGTTCACTGAAATGAACATAACACGGTACGTGGATGAATTCAAAGAACAAGCATAGATTCAAGGATTACCCGAAGATGTACTGGTCTAATACTTTGAAAGGGTAGTCTCTAGGTTTTAAAGAGTTTTTTCTCTTGGCTAATCAATATAGTGAGGTTTTGAGGTACTTTGAGGAACTTCTAGAATCGATCATATTAGATTTAGTACTTCATTCTAGAATCCACCAACAAAGAACAATGGAGGAGTCTTTTATGGACATGATTATAGAAAAAAAAGAAGGTGCGCGTATGGTGCAAGAAACGTTGCGAGAGAAAGGGAAGTTCACTGAAATGAACATAACACGGTATGTGGATGAATTCAAAGAACAAGCATAGATTCAAGGATAACCCGAAGATGTACTGGTCTAATACTTTGAAAGGGTAGTCTCTAGGTCAATTCTAGATACTATCCATGTTCATTCAACTAAAAAATGGGGTGACATCGAAAACAAGCTCCATAAAATGTTCTTTCTCGAAGACTTTAGTTAGCATACTAGAGAAGGATTTTGAAGGTGGGTAAATTGCCCAATGTCCACTGTGTCTCTAACTCATCTTCATGGAGAGTTTATGAGATGACTTACTCAGCTACCTGAGGCTGATAGAACAACATTGAATCCTCACCTTTTCATTCATTTCTTATAAATCTTAAGCCTAGAGATAGGACCAAGGTAGAACAAAGGATTGAAGAGTCTGGAAAATGATATGGTTTGATAGACTATTGGCAAACAATAAGAAGAGAAGTTGAGGCGGTTGCTTAGATGAGGCAACATCAATATATACTATATGAAATGTCGGTTCAATCTACTAGAAATACCTACTATAATGAATTCAAATATGCCTCTAATTGCGACTGTGGCCACTGATAATGTTGCAGTTGTTCCTAAAACTCCTATGGAGTTTATGTGTAATTCGGCATAGGGAGCAACAAATTCTGTGGCTCATATGATGAATGCTATGAATTTGGTCTTACACGACTTTATTTCAAAAGTGACTATGCCTTTTATTGATGACATTGCCATAAAAGCTAGTGTGGAGAAGGAGAAAGATGCAACTATTGATTCATTTGGTTGTAGGAAGTTTGTCTCTAACCATATTCTTTATTATGAATAGTCTATCAAAGATTTGAAGAGGCTGGAATGAATTTCTGGATAGAGAAATCCATTTTTGGTGTCGATGAAGTTTTGAACGTTGGACATCTGTGTGGACATTATGATCATAGGCCATACCCACAAAAATTTAATGTCATTATTAGGATTTCAGAGGTGTGTTGCAATATCAATGAAGTGAGAAGATTCTCAGGAGCTTGTGTCTTGTATGGAATTTGGATCCCTCACTTTGCTCATGTTGTGAACCCACTATACGATTTATTAAGAATGAAAACGAAATTCTTATGGATAGAGAATCATAGTAGAAAAATGAGAAAAATAAAGGAATTTCTTATAAATGATTCGATTTTGAAACATATGTATTATTCAAGGAATAAACCTTTAATCGTAATGGTTGATACTAGTCATATTGATATAGGCTAGGTCATTAGTCAGGAAGACGAGGACGAGCAGAGGTATGCAACTCACTTTAGTGGAAAGATTTTACATGATACTCAAAGGAACTATACTTAGAACAAGTGAGAGTTATGGGGATTAGTCATTGCTTTAAAACTAGATAAAGAGTATTTCATCGGCGCAAATGTGACTGTAGAGGCTGACTATCTTCCGTTAATAGGTATGATTGCAAATTACTCATCTCTTGATATGATGATGTTGAGATGGTTTGCATATATCAAGCTTATTACTCAAGCTTTTGTTCATATTGCTGGAAAGCTCAATACTTTTTTGTATGCTCTCAAGAGCAAGGTTTGAGAATGATCATTTTGATAAAGCAATAGATAGAGGGAAAAGCTTGATATGTTATGATCCATGTACAATCGCTTATGAGTGATTCAGAGAAGACGATTATGAAGGTTCATGGAGAGACATTGGATATTATTGAGTACTTTACAACCTTTCCCAAGCTACTCGACAAAATTGATTCCAGAACATGAGAAAGAAGTTTTTCAACTTCTTTTTGAAAGATGTATTTTTTTGGCAACATGGTAGAGGGAAGGTGAAAAATCCACAGAGGGTTTTAGGATTGAGAAATCTTCAAGTGCAAGTCATGATAGCCATACATCAGAGCTTATGGGCATGCCATAAGGGCCTTGTTGCAACATATGAAAAATTTCAAGAAAGTTATTGGTGGTCAACTTACCCACATTGCATTCATTACAAGTGTGTAGTTGATCTTATAACCATGCCTTAAAGTATTGATGGTATGAGATATAATGTACTTGCATGAGAAGATTTGATAAATCATGGGGAAGGTCATGGACTTTGATCTAATACTATTTATAATGTATGTTTATTTCTTTTAGAAGAAGTTATATCTAGATTTGGATATGTAGAAAAAGTAGTTGTGGATTGAATAGAGTTATATGTTCGAGATGCAAGGGAATTCTTTGATCATCATGGAATTGACATATCTCTAAGATCAACCTATAACCCAGAAGCAAATGGGAAGATTGAAAGAGGTCATCCTTCTATAGTGAATGAAATCTTGAAGGCATGTGATGGAGATATCAAGCAATGGCCAAGATATCTTCTATTTGCTTTATGGGCAAATAGGATGACATATATGAGATCAACTGAATTTATGCAAGCTAAGCTCATTTATTGTTAAATGCCTTTTTTTTTTATACATACTTAGATATTAAATTGGATAAGTTTAGACTAGGAAGGTAATTTGTCACATGAAGAGTTTTCAGCTTTGAGAATTAAAGAACTTCAACAAGGGAAAGAAAATATGAAAGAAACTTTTAAGAAATTATAGGAGTCACGTTTAAAAAATAAGATCTATTTTGATAATAAACATCGACTTAGGCCATGATCGATAGAGTCACGGGATTGGGTACTTGCTTATGAGAGTACCTTCCATACTCAATATGAGTATGAATTGGAGACGGGAATTAGAGACCCTATGGCTATTGTAAGGATGGGGTAGGGAAATCTTGACTTGCGACTCCTAGTAGAGGTAAAACTTATTTTATATAGGTAAAATGCTTTAGTCTCTAAAACCACTTAGCTAGTGAGATCCTAATTCTAGCTCTAGCATGCCTCTAGATCCTCTGCTCTGATTAAGGGTTAGGCCTTTACCCTTTAAAAGAAAGCTATAAAGAAAAGAGACAAATAAAAGAAGTAGAAGATCAATGGTTGTTGCAAAGTGAAAAAAGAGAAAAATAAAAAAAAAGAAAAGAAATATAAAGAAAAAGAAAAAAGAGAAAAAATTGTTTTCATGATTCAGATATGGTCTTAAAACCACTTTTGAGATTTACTAAGCGGGCTATAGAAGGCGGATGTATGCTGTAGAGGAATTAATTAGTAGCATCTTCTGGCAAGTGGCTAAGAAAGTAAGATATGTAAGATAAACATTACATGAATAGAGTCGATATAAGGGAGAGTAGCATGACTGTGTAAATGATTTCTATAGAATTTTCTAACACTTGTTTTTAATTTCATACATTGAACAAAAAGTTTTAATTCAAGATTCAGTAATTATAAAGTTTCTTTACTATCAGAATTTGTATTTTCATTTAAAAGCATATTTGATACACCATTTGGAGTTATTTAGAAATAGTTTTTTTCAAAAGAATTTGATACTACCTTTAATAAACCACAAGTTGGCCCATCGGATGATATGTAGGTTTAGTGGGGGTGGATGTCCGATGGATTTGTCCACTTCGACTTACATTCAAGAAAAAATAAAATTTTCTTAAAGACTAGTGATCTTTAAACCTCTCAAAATGTGACTTTTTTATTTGAATGATTTCTTTCTTTAGTACTTGTAGTCAAAGAAAACTAGGAAGATGATATATATATATATATATATATGAACCATATATGTGGATATAATTATTTTGTGTTTCTAATTATTACTCTATGTGTTTGTGAGTATAATACCCTATGTATTTGTGAGGAATACCCTATGAATTTGTGTGTCTTTTACCATATATATTTTGGAACCAAGTGAATGTGTGAAAACCCCAAGTGTTTGTGAAACCTATTGAATGTGTGTGTACTCTATGTCTATGTGTTTGTGACTACAACTTTGAAAAACCTATGTATGTGTGTACATCTCTATGGGTCAAACTTTGAGTACTTATGTGTATGTTGAGGCATCTTATATGTTTTGTGAGTTCCAAATATTTATGTGCTAAAGTTAAGTTTGTGTTGTTTATGTGAGATTTATGTGGTATATGAATATGTTTCTATGTGGGAACCTATCCATGCATGAATGTAGCTAAACATGTGAGTGTTTTATATGTGAGTATGTGAGTGGATACATGTGCAAGTGTGAATGGTTTAAGTATTCGAGTATGTGTGGATATGATTGTATCTATATGTGCTAGTAAGATGTGAACATATGACTTTGTGCATGTGACCCTAAACCCTGTGGTGTGAAACCCTAATATAAAAGAAGGAAAACAAATGAAACAATGAAATAATAAATATAAAAATCAAAACCAAATAAATAAAAATGTAAATGAGTGAAGTGAGTTTTGTGTGTTACGTGCATGAGAAAGGGTGAGTTGTGTGTGTCTTGTGCATGTATTGGTGTGAGTGTTAAGTGATTTATGTGTTGCATGTGTGCATGTGTGCATGTTTGTATGTATATATATGTGCAATTGTGTGTTTTAATCCCTATCTACAAAACATTACGAGCATTTACAAGATTGTACGAGCATTTATGAGATCTTATAAATTATTACAAAGCAATTACAAAGCTTATAAGATGGTGGAGCAAGATCAAGTGTTTGTTGGCATTAGGGGCTATAGACGCTAGCGTTCTTATTCATCCATCTTTCATATTTGGATGAATTTCATTTATTGAGCTAGAGACTACTTTGATATCTATTTTGTATAGGAATTTACTTTTAGCATCATTAGTACTCTTTTAGATTCATTTTAGTGATATTTCATTAATGGATGTAGATTCTTCCATTGTAGTGAATTCATCTTCTATAGAAGTTTTGTTCGATCTAATGCATCACTCTCGAAATACTCTTGTAGACTAGGACACTATTTAGATTTTACTTTCCACTTATTTTCTTCCTATAGAGCAAAATATGCATCAATCCTATAACATTCATGTAGACCAAGAAACTATCAATTTTCTTTTTTCCATATATTTGCTTCCTATGGAACAAGTCTAGGCTTCTCCCATTGAAAACAAAAATGAACTCATCCTAAACTTAATTAACTTATTTAATTTCTATGCACTTGTATGACTTAGATCATTTATACATTGGCACATTCTCATACTCCATCACCTCAATAAGCTTTGAACTCACTTCCCACTTCCTAAAGCAGTGCATCAATCATCCCACATGTAGCCATGAGGATACCCATAGAAAAGCCGAACCCAATACACCAAGTGGTCTCATTTTATGCCCTGACATCGCCTTCTCAATAATCTCCCTAGATCATATGAGACATTTATAATCACACTTTATAGTTTCGGCCAAGTTATAACTAGGGAAGATATTGGACGACTTTTTCTCGTCCACAACTCATGAGAAAAATTAGCTTCTTCGCAAGAAACAACAATGAAGGCTAAGTGACCCTTCCACAAAGGAAAAGGTGCTATTTATAATACTAGGAACACTCCCAAACAGGCATCCAACACATCATCAAAGAAGTTTACTTATAGCACCTTGAAAAATTTTGCTACAAATAGAAGAGTAATTCCAAGCCTTCTAGCTGGAGGAACTAATCAAACCCTCCCAGCATAAGTCTCACTCTTCCAATGAAGACGTGCTTATTTCAACAATAGCCAATGCCTTATTGACTTTGATTTCATCTTGAGAGTGGATCTTTGACACTAGAGCCACATGTGGGTCACATGTGAAAAGATCAAGCATCCTTTCAAGAGATCGAAGACCATACTATTAAGGTCTACCTAGGCAATAACAAGAGTCTACCCATTGAAGGGAAAGGAAACGTAGAGATCACCAATCATTAAGGGGAATGTAAATCATAAAGTAAAGGCTGAATAACATCTTCCACAAAAACAACATCACGGCTAACCAAAATGCAGATCGTGCTTGAATTTCATTTAAGGCCATCCCTTGCCAAGATTGTTTCACACAACCACACAGAAAGATTTTTTCTTAGTTTATATCTAGCCTATAATATGTCTCTACTTATGGACTTACCCCACTAGATCATTGACTAACTCTAGATCCACCACTAGATCATGGAGAAAGAAAGCAAGAACACAAGAAGAGAATGAAAGGATCTTGACTAATGACGAAGAACAAGGAGAGACAAATCAATAGGAGGAACAAGATAAACAAAGGGATACTGAAGAAGACCGAGAAATAGAAATATCTGCCTAACTATGAAACCTCAACATCGAGATGCCACTATGCAAGTAGTATGCAACCAAATGGGTCTAAAAAAAGGTCAAATTCATGCCATTTTACAACAAGATCTTGATAAGAGCAGCTTTGATGAAGCATTTATTGAGACAAGCATACCCTAATCCATGCAATAGGAGTACGAGAAGTGCTGAATCTCCAAGAATCAACAATTTGCAAGATATGATTCCCATAGAGTGCACCTTCAACCAAGACAAGGTCAAACTATTCATGTTTCTATGCCACCAAATCTATCAAGACCCCCAATGTTGAGAGAGTGTGCCATTGACCAAGACAAGGTCAAACTATTCATGTTTTTATGCCACAAAATCTATCAAGATGCTCAATGGTGAGAGGACATATGCCTCTAGTAATGCCACCCTATTCCCACATCATCAGTTAATGACTCACCCATCCCACCACTTACCTTCGCCACCCAACCCTCTCAGGAATTCCAATTGATCTTTGATGCCCAACCTCAAACCTCACCTCGCAACCAAGGACTCATTGTCTCACAAACTTGCTCACCACCTTGCATGACCACTAGAAACAAAGAACATTTTCTAGTAACCTCTTTTCGAGACACCCCTATATCAACCACACTTATGGCCACTGCTCCCCTCCTACCAACCATAGCATCCTTCCCAACTCCCATTTAAGTGACATTTGCTTCATTTTCCCACCACTCCAGCCCCTTGCTACTTTACCATTCACTTCCATGGACAATGCTTCACCACTCTTTCTTCTAGATTTCCTTCAACCTTTCCTTAACCCACCCAAGTGACCATTCTTATATGTTGTAACATTATCTTACTCCATCCCATCTGCTCAATCTTCCTCTTTATTTATTTCCACTCTCACACTAGTACACATGGTACAACAAGTTCCACTCTTCACCATCACCATGACACACTCAAGAACGTCGTCATAGCCAATGGACATATCGACACCCACAACACCACTCACACTATTACCACTTCATGCACCATTTCTTATGTTGCCTCCACCAACCTCAAAGCCACTCATGAGTGCTTCATTTCTGCATCCTTTCTACCCATCCCCACCGCCATCTCCCCAACATCAAGATTAGAACTAGCATTTATGCATTAGAAGCCTGCTTGTTTATCGTCTACAAAAGATAACACTATTTAACAAACGATTGCATGCATGCAACACATTGAGAAAGATTTTGCCACATTAGGCTAGTGCCACACACACACACACCTAGAAGAACACTCACTCAACCTACAAGCACAAGTGAACCCATTGTGTGTGTGCCTAAGCTCAAAAGATCTTAGGGATTTGTGATGAAAGAGACTATACCTCAATCATAAATAAGTGCAAATGGGGGTGGATTAATACACGATTTAATTTTTCAACCCACAAACAAAGATGTATCAAGTGTGTGAGGATATGTACTTTTGTAATGGCAAATGAAGTGAATGTGCAAACAATGCATATAAATTGCATAGGACTACCTCTCATGTCACCTACCTCACTCAAAGTGTATGTTGTGATACTTGCTACTACGTTAAGAACAAATTAGGCTGTTTCTCTTCCCTCCAATACCCAAATATTGCCAATACCAAGTTCCTTTCAAAGCCCTCGATGAGATGCATCCAATTCTGGTACAAACACACTTCCAGCTATGACAAAATATTGAGTGGTGGGAAACACCGAATCTTGTTTCAGAGCTCATCAAGCTTCACACACACACACACACACACAACAATGGAAAATATCAAGGGAAGGGGTAGAAAACACCTCTAGACACACATTTGAGGCATCACACACACATGCAAGCCCATGGGGAAGATGATGCACATGTGGGAAGAAGCAAATTCGAAAATTTGAGCTTGCACATTCAAAATGGCAAAATTCTTTACCAAGAGTCACAAAGTGAATTATATACATGTGCCCTAAACATGGTCCTTTCACACAAGAGACTGACATTTTGATTGTAAATCACTAGAATCCTACTAATATACAAAGCTAATGTTACAATATTCTTGAATTATGCATTAAGAGGACTCCTCTAAAGCATTTACAAAGCTCATGATGCACTACCATGGAAATTAAAGAAGAAAAATTATGCCCAATTTTGAAAACTTTTTGGGGCCTTCTTCTCTTCCCTTCATTCTCTGTTGCTTTATCTTCATCTACAAAAATCTCCCCCTCTTAGTGTTTGTTGTCCCTTGACAGCCCACTTTGCATCAAGAGGAGTGTTGTCCTTCTAGATTTATTCTCTATTTATTTTCACTGCATGTTGATTTATTCTCTAGATTGTATATTTATTTTCACTGCATGCACCTAGTGTCCTAGTATGTCATTTTCTAGTCACTATTTGTTGTGCTTTATCATTCAGTTGATCCGGGTTTTTACTTCTTTTTTCACACTCTTCGGGACCTCCTTGCTTCTCATTGCACCTTGATGCGTGCCCCTATAGGGATTTGGGTGGAGAGTGTGCTTCTTTATTGAACTATTATGTGTTTTGACTTTCTTCTTCTTCTTTTCTTATTGGATTCTCCCTCCACACATCCCTCCTTCTCAACTCTATTGTCCCTGATAGGCTTTTGTGGGTGAGGTGAGTGGGTCTAGAACACTATTTGTTGTCTCTAATTGAGTAGGTTGGCTTCACGGATCAATAACTCTTTCCATTGAGGTGACTTTATTCTATCATTCGATGCTTGTCGATGATAAAAAAGAAAGCTTAGTTGATATGCAACTAATCTCATGTTTAAATTTGTTCACATCTTTAAAAGTATTTTTGAATCCATCTCCAAAAAATATCTAAAGAAAGCTTCTTCCAATCTCTGCATATAAGTACTTGGCAAAAACAATGTTCTAGAGTATATAGCCATTATTGTTAGGTAGCTTGGCATGACGAAGAGGTCAAAAACTAAACTTCGCTGCCTTGATTAATTCCGATGAAATTCATAAATTGTGTACTTAGCATGTTTAAAAACTTTTTGTATTGACCATGTATTCTTTGGTAGGTAAAGAATTATGTGGTGGGCTCAATAGGAATGGAAAATTGAGCTAGATTATTTACCTTTCCATTACATTGTTCTTCCAAGCATTCTATCCATGGTCTTCAACATGATACTGGAAAAAAAGAAGGTATTATTTGTAATATGTATGGTGCCTCTGGGCAGTGCACCTGGAGGTAGGATTCTTCTCCAAAACTTTTTGCCTCTAGAGAGGGTTTTCCTTTTTATATTCTTCCTGAGTGTAAGACAAGGTAGTTGCCTTGAAGTTCAAGACTTGGTCCAGATCCTTTTAGGCCACTTTCTTTATGTATCGACGTGTTTTTTTCTTTCATGATCCCATATGTTACATTGAATGGGCTCATGATGTTATCCTAATCTTTTCTCTTAATTTTGGCTTCTTTCATTACTTTTACGATTGCATCTTCAAAATTTTGTGTGAGTCCACACACCAGTAGTGCCTGCTCTCTTTGGCTTGTTTCTATAGTGTATGGCATTGGATGTTCCTTAGTGTGTAGTTCTTCATCATCTTATATATGTGAATGAACAATGGGGGGAGAAAGAGGGTGTACCTCAATCTCCTTAGTAGTCACATGAGAGCTTGGAACTACTGGTGTCCCCATGTTTGCTTGTTTTGTCAACTCAACCTGTAGGCTTGCAATCATTGTGTCTTTTTTTATTTGTTCTTTTGTTGCTTTGAGCTCTTTCTCACTTTTTATTTTTCTAGCACACACTATAGCCATTTGATCCACATCTTGTTTGCATTTTTTTATGTACTTGGAAGCTACTTCTTCCCATTTATTGCATAATTTGTTTGTGTTGTGCATGTATTTTGATTTCCATTGAACGTGCGATGCTTAATCCTAGGTGAGCTCATCAACATAACTTTCAATTTGTGATTTTAGCTCATCAATTTCTTCACTTGTAGATCGTGATGCTTCCATAGGTTGATTCAATAAAATTGATGTCATCAAGTCTTTATTTTAGCTGCGAAGTGCATCATCTTTATCCATGTGCACTTTGATTTGTGTCTTTAGAACCTTGCTCCTATTGATAAGGCTTCTTTTTTGTGCTTCTATTATTTCATATTTTTGTTTAATTTTATCTATTTGGATTTTCAATTATGCATTGTCTTCCTTTGTTTTATTGATCTCTCTAGTAGCCTTAACAGATTCTTCTGTATTTTTGGTGAGCTCCAGTTGTGATTACCATGTGTGTGGTATCATTGGCTCTTTTCTGGTCTGTACGTCTTTGCCTTTATTGACATGCACATTCTCAAAGGGCTACCGGATTTGAAGTTGAACTAGTAGCTCAACCTCTATATCTTTGTCCTTCTTGGAATAGCTTTTGGTATAAGTTACGTCCATCGGGGATGGTTCTCTTGCTACCCTTATTGGTTCGAAGGTTTCCTTGTCCTCAAGCTCTTCTTCTTGTACCTCTTTAAGGTGTAACATTATTTTTGGACATTCATTGAATTGAAGTCTTGTGGTCTCATTCATAGGGAGTGTACATTCGTCTTCTCCTATATGACTACCTTATAGATGTTTTTCATTCACCATGTTTTTATCAATGTCTTTTTCTTCACTGACCACCTCGTGTTGGTCGACCAATTGATTCAGCTCATCCCATTGTCCACCATCATTAGTTTTTGTATGAAGATCCACATTCATGGTTGATTGTTTCTTTTTGTCTTGAGAGTCCGAAGATGGGCTCGAGTTTGGTAAACCTAGCTACTTGTATTTATCCATTTTGGATAAAACGTTTTCTCATATATCTCATTCTTGACCTATCATGATCATCAAGAGGCCAATATTTCTTCTTGTTATAGTCTAGGTAGGTGACTTTAGACAAGTCTTCTAGATCTTGCAATTTATAGATAACAACAAGGTTAATGCCTTCTCCTTGTATAGGTGAAGTGCCTTCTAGCAATTTTTCTAAACCACTTACGAGATATAAATCAATTAGATCATCAACCTGAGGGATTAGATATCCTCTGAATACATTGGTGATTATTGATTTTCCCCTAGGAGTGGTCTTAGTATCTTGATCATCAGGTGTTTATGGGTTTTTTGGTTTTTTGACTTCTCCTCTTTCATTCAATCTTTCAAGGTTTTCAGTCACCACATATTTGTGTCCTAACTTGTACATGTAAAATCCTCCTTCATCTTCCATAGCTAGTCTTTGGAATATCTCGACATTTGTAGATTTTTTTCATTCCAGGTCGACATTTCCATCAAGGTAAATAGGCAGTCCACGCACATTAGTGGAAATGTATTCCAGGGATGTCCTATACTCCCATTCTCTCACTAACATGAGCCGTGGCACTGAGCTATGCATGTCTTTTGAAGCCGTCATGGGTTCTCCTTCTGAGTCACTAGAAGTCTTAGAGTAGACACAATGGGTACTCTTTTGAGCGATACTTCCCACGGATGATATTATGCTTCTTTAGCTCCCTAGCACTTGTCCACATCTCAAGGTTCATTAAACACTTAGTTTTTGGGTTCTCTTGGGTAATCTACCAACTCTATTGAATAGCGTGCATCCATAATTAAGCACTAGAAATATTAATTTTCTCCTTTAGAGCCATTTGATCACTTTTTCCTTATGCCATGATACTTGATAGTTGTTGTAGACACAATACTCGATACCTACATTGGACGATCCATGATACAAGAAAGATGTGATACAAGATACCTCAGCCCACATGATACTCCATATTGGTCTCCATGATACGATACTTGACTTCACTACAATACAGGATATCTAAACTAGATGATACATGATACCTTGATTTGCACGATACATGATAAAGGAATGATACAATACATGATATTGATCTCCACGATAGGATACTCAACTTCATTATGATACACGATATCTGAAATGGATGATAGACGATACTCAATCTTCCATGATGTGATACTAGGGATTATCATGATACATGACACTAGACTTCACAATATGATACTCAGTTACCACACAATACATGATACCTTGGGTTGGACGATACACGACACTAATTTTCATGATACGATACTTGCCTTAGGCACGATACACAATACAAGATTTTCTATGATATGATACTACATGTTATCATGATACATGATACTTGAGTGTGCAACCATATACAATACATGATACTTGAACTCACATGATTCAATGCAAGGTTGAACACAATACATATATGATACCGAGCTTCCTACAATACATGATACTTGTGAAGTATCGATGATACACAATACACAGATGGTGATGATACTCAACCTTACGATACATGATACATGCTAGGTATCATGATAGATGGGGAGCATCGGGTATCAACGATACATGATACCTACCAAGTATTGTGGCACATGAGAATTCTAGTATCATGACACCACGACTCAACTGATCATAATATTTGGAGTTTGTGAAGTCCAAATTAAAAAAATTTCTCTGGTTGTGTCTTCTTTCTGCCCTCCTAGTCTTCCTTATGTGTGTGTGTGTGGATGCAAACTCTCGCTCAAAACCCACAATACTACCCTTGCGATACTCAGACTGTGTCATCTCATGTTCTATGAGTGATCTAATAATGCTTTGAGTTTGGAGTCATGAAGGAGTCACCTAAGTGACTATCTTGCTCAATTTCCAACTCCCAACTCTCTCTACACCCATTTTTGGGTGATACATGCTCTACGATGTAGGTCTTTGCCTAGCTCACGATACTTGCACAAAACATAAGTGATTTGGAAATGGGAGGTTTTGTGCTTTCTGTCTCTAATGGAGACCATGGCGTGAAGAAACAAATTGAAAAATTGTTTGTGAATTTTTGGAATGGTATCTTACTCTACTCCTACACACTTCCTTCTAATCCTTAACCCTAACCCCTTCACTCTCTCACTCCTAAACTTAAAGACTCTTTACACACACCACAAGTGTGTGAAGTAACAAGTGAAAGATAATTGACACTTGCCACACAACTGAAATCCCTTATTCACACACAACACCTTCATATCATAGGGAGAACCATCACGTAGGCACCTTGATGGGACTTATCCCTGACAAGCATTCCAAAAACATGTGTGTACCTAAGCTCAAAAGATCTTAGGGACTTGTGATGAAAGATACTATACCTCAATCATCAACAAGTGCATACAGTGGTGGATTAATGCATGCTTTAATTTATCAAGCCATGGAGAAAGACGTATCAAGTGTTTGCTGACATGTACTTTCATAATGGAAAATGAAGTGAATGTGAAAACAATGCATGTAAATTAGGTAGCATTACCTCCCATGTCACCTTCCTCACTCAAAATGTATGTCGTGATACTTGCTACAGTGGTAGGCACAAATTAAGCCATTTTGGTTAGCTAAATATACGGGTTCATTTCGAAGCTCTTGATGAGACACATCAAATGGCTTATGTTCAACCTAATCTGACAAACATAATTTGAGGTATGAGCAAAATACTAAGTGGTGGGAAACACGAACTCTTTCTCGATAGCTCATTAAGCTTCACACACACTTTACAATGGCAAAACAACAAGGGAGGGTAGACAAACACCTCTAGACACACATTTCAAGAATCACACACACATGCAAGCTCATGGGGAAAAAGATACACAAGTGGGAAGAAGCAAATTCAAAAATTTCAGCTTGATTAGTCAAAACATCAAAAGTCTTTACAAAGAGTCACAAAGTGACTTATATGCATGTGCCCTAAAAGTGTTCCTTTCACACAAGAGATCGGCACTTTTATTGTAAATCACTAAGTCCCTACTTATATACAAAGCTAGTGTTATAATATTGTATGATTATGCATCTAGAGGAATCCTCTAGAGCTTTTACAAAGCTTTTGATGTACTACCATGGAAATTAAAGAAGAAAAATTATGCCCAATTTTGAAGAATTTTTGGTTTTTTATCCTATTTTCTTCTTTCTCTGCTTCTCTATCTTCGTCTGCAACACTCTCCCCCTCTTAGTGTCTCTCGTCCCCTGACAACCCACTTTGCATCAAGAGGCCTGTTGTCCTTCTATGTGGCCCTCTGATTTATTCTTTGGGTTGTATATTTCTTTTCACAGCACACACTAAGTGACCTAGTATGACATTTATTAGTCACTCTTTTTTGTGCTTCAGCATTTAGTTCGTCCACGTTTTTACTTCTTTTTTCACACTCTTTAGGATCTCCTTGCTTCTTGTTACAACTTGATGCATGCCTCTGCGAGGATTTGGGCAGAGGGTGAGCTTCTTTATTGAACTATTCTATGTTTTTGAATTTCTTCTTCTTTGTTTTTTGTTGGATTCTACCTCCAAAAATTGAGTATCAAATGCTTCACTTAGTGTAGGATACAAAAAGTTAAAGGAGATACATCACACACTTGAAGTACTACTAGAGAATCAACATAGATAAGTAGTTGCTAAAATGGAAGTGCTTCTCAAAGTCTAAATGGAATGCAATGCTTGTCCAATGCACAATATAGGATTATTATGCCATCACTGCACTACAAGAAGAGAGGAGAAACCAGAGGTTGCAAGAGCAGAATAAGGGTAGCTTTGAAGTAGCTCTCGACACACCTAGTGTATCGATTGACACAAGCAGATTCCAAGTTGTGCCACTAGAAACTATACAAATTATATTGGAGGATTACACCACATTGTTAGAATCACACTGAAGGTAAATGTCTACAAATGAGATTCAATATAAGCCCTGCCTTATGATCCTCGTTGAATATAACATTCAAATCAAAAGAGTAAGTTGGAAGCTACCAAGTCACCCAACTTAGTTTTAGCCAAGAAGCGATCCCTAAAATCACATATAGGTACCATTTTGCAACCAAATTGGCTATCACAAGTTTTCCAACAGTATTGACAAATGATGTAGACCTAGAAAAGGGCACCTTTAAACGTTTTATGCAATCCTTCTTATGGTCCCACTCCCAGGGACTACTCATGGCCGACTTTGACCATAAAAGTACAAAATGATCCTAATTTTCAAGGAGTGGTTGAACTACCCTTATCTTGCATCACCCTAGGGCCCACCTATGATCACGTATATTGAGAGATGTGGCAACTAGGATGTAATTAAAGGTCTTTGAATTAATGCAAACAACCTCTAAGGTGTTCTAAAAAATCAAGACCCCACACATATCAATACTAGGAATCGAGCATGGAAACCTCCATCTAGTGTATGATATGAGCAGCATGCCATTAAAAAAGAGTTGTTATGTCTAGCATTATTCGATAAAACATGTCCCAACCTATTATAAGGAATCCTTTGAGGAAATATTCACAATAGGATTTTGGGAATACCATTCACAGGTTTTCATCTTATGGCCGAACCATCTATTACAATTATTTACTTATGAACAAATGCAAAATTTGGCCCAGTAACAATACTGATAACTAGATACTCCTTCTGTTATTGACGCGATCAAACTAGAATCAGATTTTGCAAAGGAAATCACTTCAATGAGCAAAATCTAGCATTAGATCTTTTGCAAAACTATATAGTCCACTCCGAAGAACAAGGGTCTATCAGGGATGATAGATGCAAGAAGGAGGGGAGTGTTGGTAGTTGTAGAGGAGGAGGAAGCAACCATCAATGATGTGGAACCATGTAAATATGTGTGTGCAAGTGAATGGCCTTCATTTTGTCAAAGATATTGTACTTGTGAAGATTACAAATATCATTTAACATTCTACAATAATTTTCATCACTAAGAGTGTAATAGAAATACCCAATTATGTAGATTCGTGATGCATTTTCTACAATCAAAGGCATCAGCAAGCTTTAAGAGCTTAGATGGAACCCACGTACCAAAGTTCATGTTTGTAGAGATTATTATATGCCCAAAAGTAGTCTAGAATCTATTTTTTAACTATTTTGGACACTAGGTCCAAAAGTGGCTAAAACTCTTAGAAAACTATGAAAACAGCTAGAGAGCTCATTAAAGTGGTTTGAATTTTGAAGAAAGAAATATTTTGTATTCATTGAGTGCTATTGTAATAGAATTATTCTTCCTTCTGTAAGACAATAGTTACGCAATATAACACAGGAGCAATAGCAGAGAAGATAACACAAATAGGAGAATCTCAACAATTTTCTACTAGCAGCAAGTACAAAGATGATGGCGTTGTCCACCCGTGCGCTCTCAAGGTAGAGCTTAAATGGTGATCTAGACAACTCTAGATAGGGAGATACAAGGTAGAGGTATGCTGGCTCAACTCAAATGTCTTAGGTAGTGCAGAAGTCATGTATATATAGGATCATGGGTGGCCTGCCATGGACGGCTATACATGGGCGGTAGGGCGTGGGCGGCCACCGCCCGCGTAATTGCCATACACGGCTTAGACTGGTTGAACCGACCTAACAAATATAAATGATTTCTGACTCCGACAGGGAATATTCCATGGAATATTCCCTTTACCGTCGCGCCGGGGGCGCTGCCCCCGGACCCCCACCAGGGGGCCCGCTGGCCCCCTGGGACCCCCCAGCTAGGGGGCCCGCTGGCCCCCTTGGACCCCCCAGCCGGGGCTGCTCACCGCTGCCCCGGACCCCACAATTGGGGACCCTGGTAACTCCCTTTCCTTATAATATCTTACATGGTCCAATATGACCTTCATCCAACATTCAAGTTGGGATTCCCATCAATTGGGTAATGCACGCTTGGCTTCTCCTCATAAAGGGGGCCTTACAAAATGTGCATACAATCATGAGGGGTAGACATTGATCATACTCTAACACCCCCCCTCAATGTTTACCGATGATAAATCAAGTAGGTCTCGGTCCTATGCCCATCTGTTGAAGATGCTTGTTGAGCTGCTCTCTTCCAAGTGCTTTAGTGAATATGTCAGCACAATTTGCCTCTGTTGGGCAATATTCTAGCTCCACAATTTCATCTTCAATTAGCTCACGAATGTAATGGTACTGTACTTCTATGTGCTTGGTGCGAGCATGAAATACTGGGTTCTTTGCAATAGCCATACAACTTTGATTATCACACTTGAGTACAATTGGCATATTTGATGGAAAGCCTATATCTGCAAGAATTCTCCTTAACCAGACTGCCTCACAAGAAGCAAAACAAGCTGCTTTGTACTCTGCTTCAGTGGAGGAGAGTGCGAGAGTTGGTTGCTTCCTACTTACCCAAGAAAATATTCCTGAACCAAGTGAGAAACAATATCCAGAAACTGATTTTCTAGAATCACAATCTCCAGCCCAATCTGAATCACAATATCCTTGGAGTGTATCACCTGTGGTATACAAAATACCAAAATCCAAGGTTCCTGCAATGTACCTTAGAATTCGCATTCCAGCATTCCAGTGACTCTCCTTAGGTTTGTTGGAAAACCTGCTTAACACTCCAACAGCATAGCAAATGTCTGGTCTAGTGTTGCAAAGAAAAATAAGACTTCCAACGAGCTTCCTATACTTCTTAGCATCTACATCAGGCATGTTATCATCCATAGATAGCTTATGATTTACCTCCATAGGTGTGCTAGTTGGTTTACAGTCCATCATTCCAAATGCCTTGAGAATTTCTTTGGAATATTTTTGTTGTGAGATGAAAATGCCATCCTTCCTTTGCCATACTTCAATTCCCAGACAAAAATGGAGTAGACCTAAGTCTGTCATTTCAAACTCAGTTCCCAAGCTGATCCGAGTTTGATTGATGAGTTCCTGATGATCTCCTGTAATGATCAAATCATCTACATATACAATGACAACAACTAGCTTGCTATCCCTTTTCGTTACATACAAGTTAGCATCAGAAGTACTTCTTTCAAAACCCATATTTTTGAAAAAATGATCAATTTGTTGGTACCAAGCCCGTGGAGCTTGCTTAAGTCCATACAAAGCTTTCTTCAACCTGCAAACTTTATTTTCTGAATTGGGCACCTCAAAACCTGGTGGTTGAGATACATATACCTCCTCCTTGAGGTGACCATTCAAAAATGCAGATTTGACATCCATCTGGAAAATAGGCCAAGACTTTTGTGCAGCTACTGCAAGTACCGTCCGAATAGTTGTCATGCGTGCTGTTGGTGCAAAAGTTTCTTGAACATCAAATCCTTCAATCTGTGAAAAACCCTGTGCAACTAATCGTGCCTTATACTTTTCTAATGTTCCATCAGCTTTATACTTAGCTTTCCAAATCCATTTAGTACCTATTACCTTCTTCTTTGGCGGCAAGTCGACTAGATCCCATGTATCATTTTTGAGTATAGTATCATACTCAGACTGCATTGCCGCTCTCCAATTTGGATCATCAATGGCTTCTTCAATGGTGGTAGGTTCCTTTATCGAACCCATGATATCTGCCATTAGAGCCATGTTAACAATGTGTTCTGAGGCTCTTCTTTGCTCCTCTATTCTCTTTGATCTTCGTAATCCATCCGATGATGATTCTGGTGCATCTACATGTGGATTGTGATCATCAAAGAGCTGTTGTGCCCACTTCGGTAGTGGCTTACGCTGTGCAGCTACAATTGGTTGGCTTTTTATTGAGGAAATTTCTCCATCAGATGTTTCCTCCTCCTCAACTTTAACCTGTCTTTTGATAGGCACAAGGTGAGATATTTCTCCGTTTGATGAGATAGTAGATTTACCTTTATCTTCTACTAAGTGTGGTCGTTCATCAAACACCACATCTCGGCTGACAAAAATCTTCCTTGCCTCAGGATCCCATAACCTGTATGCTTTAGACTCTTCACTATATCCTAGGAAGACACACTTTTTGCTTTTTGAATCCAACTTTGATCTTGTTGAATCAGGAATATGTGCATAACAGAAACAACCAAAAATTCTGAAATGCAAAACTGAAGGCTTTTTACCAGAATATGCTTCTTGAGGAGTCATCCCCTTCAGAGCTTTTGTGTAGCTTCGATTGAGGATGTAGACTGCTGTATTGATTGCTTCTGCCCAGAATGAATCAGGCATGTCTTGAGCCTTTAACATACAACGAGCCATTTCAACTACTGTCCTGTTCCTGCGCTCAACAACGCCATTTTGTTGAGGTGTATGAGCTGTGGTAAGTTGCCTTTTCACACCATGCTCCTTACAGTAATTGTTGAATTCTGTTGACAAGAATTCACCTCCTCTATCTGTTCTAAATTTCTTCAGTTTCCTTCCTGATTCACTTTCTACATACTTATGCCACGCTTTAAATTTTTCAAAAGCATCAGCCTTCTCTCGAATGAAATAAACCCACATCTTTCTACTATAATCGTCGACTAACAGCAAGAAGTAGAAAGATCCTCCTAAAGCAGGTGTAGACATTTTACCGCAGAGATCAGCATGTACCAACTCTAGAGGAGCTTGAGATCGATTGCTGGTCTCTCTTGGAAATGCCTTTCGTTGTTGCTTGCCCATCATACAAGCTTCATAAGGTTCCTGCAACTCTGAAAATGCAGGCAAATGAGCAACCATCCCTGTTCGTTGCATCTCCTTCAAAACTGCAAAATCCGAGATGCCCAAATCGTTGGTGCCATAACCTGCTTACATCTTTATCTTCTGTAGCAGTTAAAGCACTTAACTCATACAAGTTATCCCGTCGTGTGCCTTTACCTACAACATTACCTGATGAATCCATGATTTCTGCACCACTCTTATTGAAGTGAACTTCGAGTCCACGATCTGTTATTGCAGAAACTGACAACAAATTTCTTTTGAGTGTAGGTACATAGAGAACATCGGATAACTTTTTCTCAACACCTGGAGAAGTGATAAAAGAGATGGTTCCAGTTCCTTCAGCTGGACACTTGGAGTCGTTTCCCACCACTACATTGATGGATTCCCGCAGAGGCACTAGGGAACTATACCAATCCTTTTTACTAGTCATATGGCGAGAAGCTCCACTATCTAAAATCCATGACTCATCAACACGAGCTTGAGCAGATGAACATACCTCTTCAATAGCTACCCAAAGTTCCAGCTCTGTGTTGTTTGCAGACTCTTTGTTCTTCCATGATGATTTTACAGTCCCATTCCGTTCATCAGCTTGCTTCTTTCTGCAATCCTTGATGGCATGGCCTTTCTTTTCACAATAGAAGCAATTTCCTGTGAACTTTTTCTTCTTTGGCTTCTTCTTTGATCCCTCTGAAGAGCCTTTACCTTTTGCATTTGCTGAGAATGCAGCATCAGTTGTACTTTGCCGATTCTTCAGCCGCATCTCTTCTTCTAAAAGCATGGCACAAAACTCTTCAGATGTAAGAGGAGTTGGCCTTACCTGAGTGTTAAGGGCTGTTACTAATCCATCATACTTTGCTGGAAGAACACGTACAGATCTTCGAGCTAGCTCTTCTGGTGTTATAACAACACCAACTGCAGCCAATTGATCTTGAAGATGCTTTATCCGTTTGATAAAATCTTCAGCCTTTTCAGAATCAAAATGCTTTTCATTTGCCAACTGATTTTCTAAATTATGTATCCTAGTGTGGTTCTTGGTCTCATATTGTCGAGCCAATATGCCCCAAGCCTCATGTGCTTTAGTAGTATGTTGAACTAAAGTAAGCACAGAATCACTTACACTAGTGACAATCGCACATAATGCATCAGCATTCCGCCTCTTCCAAGCTCGTAGAAGATCTGGATCTGGCTGAATCATCAATCTTGAATTTGCTGGATCTTCAACTGGTATAGGCTCTGGATCCAATCCCATCGGTCCCATGACAGTGTCAAGTAATTCATAGGAGTCCAAAATTGCAGAAATTTTGAACTTCCAGAGTGTATAGTTGGTTCCATCCAGCTTCCCTTCAGTGAATGCAGGTGGACGAATTCGAATAGGTGCAGCATTAACATTAGGTGAAGCACCAAGACTAGTGTTCGACGATGAAGCCATCATGTAATCACTCGAATAATCTACTGATATTCTAGTCTGCTAGTAGGCTAAAATAATGATACTTCTCAAGCTATTCGAACCTTACAGCTCTGATACCATGTAAGACAATAGTTACGCAATATAACACAGGAGCAATAGCAGAGAAGATAACAGAAATAGGAGAATCTCAACAATTTTCTACTAGCAGCAAGTACAAAGATGATGGCGTTGTCCACCCGTGCGCTCTCAAGGTAGAGCTTAAATGGTGATCTAGACAACTCTAGATAGGGAGATACAAGGTAGAGGTATGCTGGCTCAACTCAAATGTCTTAGGTAGTGCAGAAGTCATGTATATATAGGATCATGGGTGGCCTGCCATGGACGGCTATACATGGGCGGTAGGGCGTGGGCGGCCACCGCCCGCGTAATTGCCATACACGGCTTAGACTGGTTGAACCGACCTAACAAATATAAATGATTTCTGACTCCGACAGGGAATATTCCATGGAATATTCCCTTTACCGTCGCGCCGGGGGCGCTGCCCCCGGACCCCCACCAGGGGGCCCGCTGGCCCCCTGGGACCCCCCAGCCAGGGGGCCCGCTGGCCCCCTTGGACCCCCCAGCCGGGGCTGCTCACCGCTGCCCCGAACCCCACAATTGGGGACCCTGGTAACTCCCTTTCCTTATAATATCTTACATGGTCCAATATGACCTTCATCCAACATTCAAGTTGGGATTCCCATCAATTGGGTAATGCACGCTTGGCTTCTCCTCATAAAGGGGGCCTTACAAAATGTGCATACAATCATGAGGGGTAGACATTGATCATACTCTAACACCTTCCATTGTCTCTAACTTGTATGCACTTGTGTGTGTGTTTGTGTGCATCTATCATACTTTTGGCATTCAACTTCATGCACATCACTCATTCATGATCATCATATAATCCTTGTATCCACAAGGAATGGTAATTAAGGAGGCTGAGCTCCTCAATGTGGTACTCATCCTTTTTTTGACAAAGAGGCTCAAACTGAAGTTCGAGCCTCTTTGCACATGATTAACACACTCGAACTTAAGTTTGATTTTGTGTTGATCTTTGAGTGGAAGAGGATCAAACATAAGTTTGAACTTCTTATGTTGTTGAACTCTATAATCTATTCCTTATATAAATGACTTTTGTCCTTGTTCCTCTAGTATGTAGTATGCTATTTAGGCTCATGTGGAATAGATTGAACATAAATAGGATCTATTACCTCATTATCTAGAATGAGGTTGTCAGATTCACCTCATCTTTGCTTTAGCCAACTAATATGAAATACTGGATGAATTTGACTTCTTTTTGGAACTTGGAGTCAGTAATCCATATGCCCTATTCTCTTAAGTACTATGAATGGACCACAATACATAGGAGATAACTTCCTTTATTTCTGGTTTCAAACCTAGATGGAACTCTAAGATAGACTTGGTCTCCTATCTCAAAGTTGATTTCTCTTCTTTGAGGGTCAACATAGGCTCTAGATCTAATCTGATCTTTATTTGGTAAGCCTAAGCATATCATTCATTTTGTCCAAGAAATGCTTTGTCGTTCGTACTTTCACATTCTCTATGCCAACCGTATAAGGAGCTTTTGGTTGAAACTCATACATAACCATAAATGGACTATGTCCTATGGAAGAGTGCTTGGCACTATCATATGAAAACTATGCTATAGGTAAAAGCATTCTTTATTACATCTTCTACTTTTGTTCTAATCTGATGATACCTAGATTGTTAATCAAGCTTAGTAAAATACTTAGCTTCTTCTAAATATTCAAATATATCATGCAATTTAGGCATTGGAAATCTATTCTTAATTGTTACCTTATTCAATGCTCCATAGTCTATACGAAGTTTCATAGAGCCATATTTTCTCTTTATGAGCATAGGCAATGCCCATGGAGAATTACTAGGTCTAATAAATCCTTTAGCTAAATAATCTTGAATTTGAATTTCTACTTCCTAAGCTAAACTAAGTATGTAAGGAGGCTTACAAATAGGTTTGGTGTTAGCAGCTAAGTCAATTGCATGGTCAATTTCTCCCCTAGTAGGTGGTAATCCTTTTGGTAAATAAAGTGGAAATACATCTTCATATTCAAACATTATTTGTTTAGAACTTTTAACCACACCTTCATGCAAAAAATACTAATAGAACGTCCTCTCCCTAGTTACATTATGATCCAAAAAAGATACATCTAAAATGTTATAATCATCAACAAAATGATGAACATCTAAAGAAATAATGCATAAACATCATGTACATCACATGAATCGAAAAGAGTATCTAATTGCATGCATGAAATAAGAGGTGGACTCGTTACATCTCTTTCATGCCATTCTTTGTCCAATACTATGTCTATTCTTTCCATGTTCATGATTTGGAAATCTAAGTGATATGTGAGTCCTTCTATGATGATTTTGAAATTGGATACCATAGTATCCCATATTCTTTTATCTTCCCCTTGTATTATAGATACAATGTATTTATGTGCACTAGGTTGTTGGGGAATTTTATGCTTTTTGACCAAAGCATTAGTAATAAAGTTGTGAGTTGTAGAATCATTAATCATGATTTGTACTATATTCCCATATACATGACCATGAATTTTAACCAAATCATGTGGTCCAAACTGCTTTGAACACAATAGTTGAGTTAAACAACAACTATGCTCCATAACCTCATGCATGATTTTGGTAGCTATAGCTCCCATAAATGGGAATTCTTTGCATGAGATGGATTGCAATTTGGCCTTTTTCTAAGACCATAGTGTTCCATGGTCCTTGCTTTTAATCTCCCCCCTTTCGTACTAGGCAGTTCCACTTCTTTGCAGCTATAGCTCCCATAAATGGGAAGTGTTTGCATGACGTGGACTACTTTTTTGCCTTTTTTCTAAGACCATAGTGTTCCCCTTTTGCTTTTAATCTCCCCTCTTCTTGTTCGTGATCATAAGAAGAAAGGAGATGTGCTCAAGTGGACATACATTTTGACAATAACACGAGAATTTTCCACACCATTAAGAATATGCATGCAACACTTCCCAATTATGGCCCAAGTCTACTCCACTCAACTACACAAGCGCATTTGATTGAGTTTTTACTTGGCTAATAATGTGCTGCATACCATTGATGTCACTCATTAGGTGCAAGATCAACTATTTTTGGCAAATCAAAGGTGGGCCTAAAAACATGTTATTCATGGCTGTTGTGCCATTACTAGAATCCTCTACATGTGTCTTGCTTATGACATCCCAATCAAACATGCCCTCACTAGCACTGAGTTGGACAATTACAAGGGATCCCACACTTCGAAGTCTCACTCATGTAAATGCATGCGAGGCTCCATGCCATGTCTACACGTTGAGGCCTCTCCATCTCCACATCCATCCCCAAAACCATCACCTTAATGACCACATCCCATTATCCCCCCATTCATATCTGCCTCTCAAGCACACCAACACCAAAGAGTTAGAAACTGAGTAGCATAATACCACATACTAGTGAAACTTCAAAAATAAATGAGCACCAAGCAAAGGACCACGGAATAGGTAGTAAGAGAATCCGATATTGGCATTGTAGGGGGCTTTTATATTTCTTATGCCCAACATGGGCACTGATTATTTTAAGACTACTTTTGACCTCAAGATGCAAGACCTCCTCTCAAGTGATTTTTAGTTCTCAAAAATTTAGCTTCTCTCACAAGAGTATGAACACCCCAACTACCCTAGCTCACAAATAGATCATGAAAATGGTCATATGAACACAGAATAAGAAGATGAAGAATGCAATATAATTCAAGATGATGAGTAAGACAATGAGAATCATCGAGCTCAAGAAACCATCCAAGGAACTCACCAACAACATGAGGAGGAGGAGCAAGAAGAACAAGGGGAAGTACAAGTCCCGGAAGAGGACCCATCTTAGATACCATAGTTTACACAATTGCACTTTGAAGGCTCCCTGCTATGATGCAAGCCATATGGGCATGAAGTCAACTCAGACCGCAATAGAGCCATGAATTGTTACAAAGAGAGCTCGAGAATAGTGGCTTTGATGCATCCTTCATCAACGCATTTAACATGTTGATAGACGTAGTAGACATACTCAAAGCCTTTCAAAAAACTACTTTCATAGCTCCAACCCCTCCTGTAGATTCACTAGTCGAGAACAAATGCCCTCACCAATCCTTACAATTCACACAACCACTCATGAGAAGCCTGGTAGTTCACCAATCCTCACAAGTTGACAACATGCCAAAAATGTTCAAGCCACTTCATAGACACCCCCCCTCGAGTCTCCTCAACAATTACGTCCTCAATCTTCTAGTCCATCAAGCGGTACATTCCTTGTAACATCTACACCCACCCCTACCTCCTCCAACCCCATTATTAATATCCCATGCCTTCAATTGGGAGTAGCAACCTTTCCTAGTTATACCCCTTCACACTTTGTGTCACCACTCCTATCATTTCTACCTTCATCGCCCCTCTACAACCCTCCAACCCATTGCTCCCATCCTTTACCCCACTTAGCACTACCTATCGTCCATGTCTTCTCCAACCTTTCCTCAACCCTCCAACACATAGCTTGCTATCTCAAGTACACTTATCAGCATCCCTTCCACCCATTCAACCATCAGGCATGTCACCCGCACACACTACACTGTACACAATTCACACCACAAACAACACATCCAATGATATAGACATCTCACCAACTATGGCACCTCCACTGACTATTTCCACTCCACTTTCCACCATTGGACCATCTGTTGGTGCAAGAGAATCCAAGCCCACATACTTGGATGATTAGCATATATCTCATGGAGTCATATATGATCAATCCCTTGTAAAATCTATTACCTTTTTACCTTTGTAAACCTATCTTACTTCCACATGGAGTTAGGAAGCATCAAACCTTGATTTATTTGGTAGATGATTGATGAGAGAATATATCATATAGTTAAGGATTTACTTTTAGGCGAACATTTGAATTTGAATTCAAGATTGGCTCCAAAGCCAACTATAAAGGTGGATCAAAAGACTCACATGATAGCCCCGACCTTTGGAGAGCAATACAGAGGGATCCTATGTGAATTGAGAGCTCACTCCATAGCTCAATCACTACCCTCACATTGTGCAATAGATTATTTTCAATGACATTGTATTTCTATGTGATCTAATACATACATTTTGATTATATCTCTACTTCACTTTTTTGCTATGACTACATGAGTATAGTGATCTTCTCAGAGCTTGTTCTTAGTGTATGATTGATCGTTTCTCATGATTTAAAGCATCATAGATTTAGTATAGTGTCTAGATCATAGCTACAAAATCTCATTATCATTGCTTCTCTCAATCATAAGATATCATCATATCTTTACTCTCTGGTATGTACTTTGATGCATCTCGAAAATGATGGGGAGGTCCTATGATTTGCTAAACATCATACTCATTATGTAGCTCATCTTTTTTATTGAAATCACTCATGATTGGTAGCCATCTAAGCTAAACAGACATCATCAAAAGGAATTAGGCTAATTGCTACTAGGCTCAGAGCACTATTCATTATACCGAACAGGTGTAGAGACTAAAAAGCAAGTTTATGACCTTGGATTAATTTCCTACTCATTTGTCTTGATCCATTGATTGGTGGATCATGTTCCAAAGAACATAGTTGATTATTTATGATCATTAGCAAGATAAAGAGGCCCATTACACTCTCCATCACTTATTCTTGGCTGGTGTAAAGCAAGGTTTAGCAACACCACTTCATCTCTAAAGACTATCCACCATCTCCTCCAATAGTGGTTTCAGAGCAACAAAAAGCAAGATGAGAGATGGATTTCCATCATTCATTGACAAATTGGACAAAAGCAACTACTCAGAATGGTTACTAAGGATGCAAGCATACCTCCAAGGAAGAAGTCTATATGGATACATCTCAGGAGATGAAGAGATGCCAACACTCATGAGCAAACATCAACCCACAAGGGAAGAACAAGAAAGGCTGACCACATGGTGTGCAAAGGATGCTTCTTGCCATGTCTTATCTACTAGATGCAGTATCTGATTTCTTATTACCTCACATTACAAATTGCAAGACATCCAAAGAGACTTGGGAAGTACTTTCTTCCTACGTCTCAGCAAATACAAGAGCTAAGAATATCTAGCTATGGATGGAGGTTACAACCCTAAAAAAGCAACCAAAACAAAGTGTAGCTGACTATGTGACCAAGATGAAGGATGTGGATGATCAACTTCCAAGCATTGGAGAGGCGATAGAAGTAGAACACATAGTAAGGCAGATCATAAATGACATCAAAGCTGATGATGAGTGGGAGTCCTTCATCACAACAATGGACCTTTCTATGGATATGCAGATACCTGACCTCAACACCTTGATGGGGCAACTCTTCACCCATGAGACAAAGCTCAACAAGAATGGTGAAAACTCTAGAGGTAACCAATCTTCTACCCTTTATATAGATAGAAATAAAAGTAAGGATAAAGGTAAATACAAAAAGAATGAAGACGAGGCTAGTACCTTTCAAGTGAACTTTAGAGGTAGATGAAGAGGTACTAGAGGAAGGGGTAGAGGAGGAAAGCAAGGCAGGGGGAGGTCCTACAACACTCCATCTTGCAACATTTTTGGTCTAACCAACCACACCACATAAGAATGCTTCAAGAACACAAGGAATCAAAGGGAAAGAGGCTTCAACAATGGAGGAAGAAATTACAATCACAACTACAACCAAGGCTACAACAACAACAATTATCAAGGAGGTTTCAAAGGAGGAGATTATAACAACTACACAGACGACCAAGAGGATTCTCTAATCATCATGAACATGACATCCAAGCAAGGTAAAGATGATGAGCATCTTCTCTGTATTGATTCTGGTTGTTCCAATCATGTGGTTGGAAATGTAGCATTGTTATCAGACCTTGAAGAATGCAAAGGGAAGCATGAAGTGCACACAAGTTATGAAACTAGAAACTCTGTTAAGAAAATTGGAAATGTCAATGCTTATGATGGTAACATGAACCTCTTAAGTAAGGTTTTGTATGTGCCAACTATAACAAAAAACCTAATCAGTGTTGGACAGATGGTTGAGAAAGACTTACAAGTCAGATTCACAAGACATGGAGCATATGTGGAAGACCCTCAACAAGGCTTCAAGAAGATTGCAAAACATGGGAAAGCTGGTACAGTCTTTACATTTGAGATTGAAGACACAAGAAACATTGCACTCTTCAATTACAAAGATCAAACCCTATCTGAACTAGAGATATGGCATAAAATCCTAGGTCATATAGGAGAAAGAACACCAAAGCAAATATGCGAGGATCAGAGTGTGCATGGCATCCCAAATGTGTCCAAGCAACACTGATATAAAAATGTGGAGCATGCCAATTTGTCAAAGCTCAGAGGCAACCATTCAATAGAAAGAGGTACATGTATGAAAACTACTTGGAGCTTGTGTACACTGATGTGTGGGGTCCTAGCAGAGAGCCATCAATCTTCGGTTCAAGGTACTATGTTTCATTTATAGATGATTACAGTAGATGGAAAATTCTTTACTTCATGAAGCATAAGGATGAAGTATTTACATGTTTCAAAAAGTACTTGGCATTTCTTGAGAACCAAATAGGTAGAAGCTTGAAGAGGATGAGATCCGATGTAGGTGGTGAGTACTTTTCACATGAATTTGATTCATTCCTATAGGACAAAGGTATCAATAGAGAGACCACAAGAAGATACACTCGTGAATTAAATGGATTAGCAAAGACGAGGAACATATTGATAGTAGAGGCTACAAGATAAATGTTGAATGACAAGAAACTACCTAATTATGTATGGGTAGAGGCTATTTCCAGAGCCACATACTTGGTTAACAGGCTTCCATCCAAATCCTTGGATGGAATGACACCCTATGAGGCATGGAATGGCAGGAGACCCTCATTGGACCATTGCAAAATCTTTTGGTGCATTGCTTATGCACATATTCCCTCACAGATTAGAGGGAAGCTTGATCCTACATCTTAAAAATGTATATTCATTGGGTATGACCAAAACCAGAAGGGATATTGACTATACAATCCCACTAAGAAAGGATTTATAGTTAGTAGGGATGTATATTTGATGAAAATACTTCATGGTTTGAAGATGATTCCAAGAAGATCAAGTGACCTTATGATTTGGAAAGTGACTTTCCAACTCTCACTCAAGAAGATCAACAAGAACCAGAAAATGTCAATTCAGAGGATGAAGAGCAAATTGACTTCAAGGCTCGGAAGTCAAGGGGCAAGACCAAGTTTAAGAAATTGGAAGATATTCTAGAGTCCTCCAACCAAGCACTCAAAAGGTGTTAAAGGGAGAGTAAAAAACCAATAACGTATGGCTATGACACATCACTAGTCACCAAGCATTCTATGTACATCACTAAAGACTATATGACAGAAGAATCTCTTCTTTTGAAGAAACCAATGCAAAGAAATAATGGAGAGAAGCTATGCAAGAATAAGTTGAGGCACTTCAGGTAAACAATACTTGGGATTTGGTTCCCAAGAAGCCAAGCATGAAGGTAATAGGATCTAGGTGGATATATAAAATCAAGAAAAATTCAAATGGTTCTATAAAAAGGTACAAGGAAAGGTTAGTGGCAAAGGGCTTCGCTCAAACCCATGGAGTGGAATATGAGGAAACTTTTTCACATGTGTCTAAGATGCCAACCATTAGAGTTTTGGTAAGTGTTGTTGCCTCCAAAAATTGGAGCTTATATTTGTTTGATGTTAAGAATGCATTCCTAAATGGATGGATCTTAGAAGAAGTGTATATGGCCCAACCACCAGGGTATGAAGATAAGGATAAACCACGTTTTGTATGCAAGCTAAGGAAGGTGTGCTATGGCCTAAAGGGAGCTCCTAGAGCTTGGAACCGTAGGCTTGTTACCTATTTGCATGATCAAGGATTTGTGGCTAGCAAAGTAGACATTTCTTTATTCATAAAGAAGACAAACTTAGAAGTCATTTACTTATGTGTCTATGTGGATGACATTATCATTACACGGAATGATTCTGATGGCATCAAGCAGGTTAAAGCTCAACTAATGGAAGAGTCTAAAATCAATGATCTTATTTTGTTAACATACTTTCTTGGCTTAGAACTTATGTATACAGATTCTGGTGTGTTCATTACTTAGAGAAACTATATTCATGATATGTTGAGAAAATTCAATATGGAAAACACCATATTGTAGTTACACCCATGGAACTCAATCAAACGCTTAGTTCTCATGAAGGATAACTTCTTGAGGACGTTACAAGTTACAAAAAACATGTTGGGAGTCTCAACTATGCAACCCTAACAAGAGTAAACATTGCTTATGGAGTAAGTACATTAAGACAATTTATGATGCACCAAGAAAGCCTCACATGGAAGCTGCCAAGAGGGTACTAAAGTATCTAAAGGGTAACATAAATGGAGGGCTATTTTACCCATTCACTTCTGACTTGGACATAAAGATGTATTCTGATGCAGATTGGGCTAGCTCCAAGGATCATAGGAGGAGCACCTCAAGATACTTGTCTTTTACAGGTTGAAAGCTAATATCATGGTCATCTAAGAATCAACCAGCTATGGCTTTGTCATCTACACAGGCAGAATATAGAGATTTAGCAAATGCAACACAAGAGGCTATGTGGCTCAAGCAACTCTACAGCGATTTAAGGTTATATTCTTACACTCTAATGATTTTTGGAGACAATATTAGTTCACTTCATTTAGCTGTTAATCTTGTATATCATGCAAGGACTAAGCACATTGAAGTGCACTATCATTATGTAAGGGAGAAATTTCTTAGCAAGGACATTCAATTGTCCTATGTATCAACTCAATTGCAATGTGTAAATATACTCACAAAGTCATTAGATTGAACTAAGATGAGCACGTTCAAATGCAGGAAATCAAGAAGGAATGAAAGACCAAGCATGTTAGGCTTGAGAGGGAGTAGTTGGTGCAAGAGAATCCAATCCCACATACTTGGATGATTAGCGTATATCTCATGGAGTCATATATGATCAATCCCTTGTAAAATGTATTACCTTTTTACCTTTGTAAAAGTATCTTATCTCCACGTGGACTTCGGAAGAATCAAAACTCAATTTATTTGGTAACTATAAAGATGGATCAAAAGACTCGCATGATAGCCCTGACTTTTGGAGATCAAGACAGAGGGATCCTATGTGAATTGAGAGCTCCCTCCATAGCTCAATCACTACCCTCACATTGTGAAATAGATTATTTCCAATGACATTGTTTTCTATGTGATTTGATACATATATTTTGATTATATCTCTACTTCACTTCTCTGCTATGACTACATCAGTACAATGATATTCTTAGAGCTTGTTCTTAGTGTATGATTGATCATTTGTTGTGATTTAAAGCATCATAGATTCACTATACTCTCTAGTTTATAGCTACAAAATTGCATTGTCATTGGTTCTCTCAATCATGAGATATCATCATATCTTTACTCTCTGGTCTGTACTCTGATGCATCCCAAAAATGGTAGGGAAGTCGAATGATTTGCTAAACATCATAATCAATGTGTACTTAATCTTTTTTATTGAAATCACTCATGATTGGTAGCTGTATAAGTTAATTAGACACCATCAAAAGGAATTAGGCTAATTGCTACCAGGCTTAGAGCACTATTCATTATACCAAACAGGTGTATAGACTAAAATAGCAAGTCTATGACCTTGGATTAATTTCCTACTCATTTGTTTTGATCCATTAATTAGTGGATTATGTTGCAAAGATAACTAGTCACATCTTCAATTAGCTCAACTTCATGAGCACTTCGCTTATAATTTACCTCCATTGGAGTACCTGCAACCTTTGTGTTTTCCATTTTGAACTTGGAGACCATATCTCCAATATATTTCCTCTCAATTAGGAACATACCTCTCTCAGTATATACTCCTTCCAATCCTAGGAAGTAAGTGAGTACACCAAGATCACTAATCTTGAATCCTTATTTCATCTGTGCTTTGATCCTCTTGATTCCATCTGCATCATTACTTGTAATGATTATATCATCCACACATACACAAAGGTATATAACCTCTTAATGGTGCCTCTTTATGAAGAGGGAAGGATCTGCCTTGCTCACCATAAATCCTTTATCTTGCTAAAAAGTAACAAACCTATGATTCCAAGCCCTAGGGGCTTGTTTAAAGCCATATAAGGCTTTTTGTAACTTGCATACATATTTTGGATATGATTTGTCTTCAAAACCAGGCGATTGTGCCATGTAAACCTCCTCTAAAATCTATTTTCTATATATTTGATTCTATATATGTAAAAAACCTAAAAGCCTAATCTGAAAGACCTAGACCTAAAACATGTATATGTGTGTATGCATGTGTATGTGTATATGTATCATATGTGTATATGTGTGTATATATATGTATGCATGTGTAAAACCCCTAAAACACTAATCCTAATGACGTAGACCTAAAACATGTATATGTACGTATGCATGCGTATATACGTGTATGTGTATATGTATTATGTGTGTATATGTGTATATGTATGTATGCATGTGTAGACTACCTAAAACCCTTATCCTATGGGTATATGTGTATATATGTGTATGCATGTGTAAAAACCCTAAAACCCTAATCCTAACAACCTAGACCTAAAACACGTATATGTCTATATGCATGTGTATGTGTATATGTATTATGTGTGTATATGTATGTAGGCATGTTTAAAGAGCCTAAAGACCCTAATCCTAAAGACCTAAACCCTAATCCTATATGTATATGTGTATATGTGTGTATGCAAATGTAAACATCCTAATTTTTCCTAATTTTTATAAATATATATGATTATATATGTTAATATTAAACCTAAAACTCTATTTTTATATATTTAATTATATATATTGAATTCAATAAAAACCCTAAAATATTTTTATATATTTAATTACATATATTTAATTTGTATATTTAAAACATTAGCTCTTTTCATATTTTATTATCTATACTAAAAGGCTATTTTATATATATATCTATTTATATATTCAATTTTTTTATTATATACATTTAATTTAATTAAGAACCCTAAACCCTATGTTTTATATATGTGATTATATATATGTATAAAACCTAAAAGTACTAAGACCTTATTTTTTTAATTTAATTATATATATTTAATTTTATATATGTATGTAAAAAACATAAAAGTTGAATCCTAAAGACGTAGACCTAAAACATTTATATGTGTGTTTGCATGAATGTGAGTGTGTGTGTATAGGTATGAGTGTGTATGTATATATGTGATTATATATATATATATATATATATATATATATATATATATATATATATATATATATATATATATATATATATATATATATGTGTGTGTGTGTGTGTGTGTGTGTGTATAGGTGTGAGGTTTGTTTATATATGTGAGTGTGTATGTAATATATGCATGTGTGTATGTAATATTGTATGTGTATGTATGTGTGTGCACCTATGTATGTGAATGTATGTATACATATGTTTGTGTATGTATATGTGTATGTATGCATATATTTGTGTATGTATATGTGTTTGTATGTGTGTGTACTTATGTGTTTGAATGTATGTTTGTATATGTATTATGTGTGTTTATGTATATATGTGGTATGTATATGTGTGTGTACATGTATATATATATATATATATATATATATATATATATATATATATATATATATATATATATATATATATATATATATATATATATATATATATATATATGTGTGTGTGTGTGTGTGTGTGTGTATGTGTTTGTATGTATATGCATGTGTGTATGTAATATGTATGTGAGTGTGTGTATAGGTGTGAATGTGTATGTATATACGTATATGTGTGTATATGTATGTGAGTGTGTGTACCTATGTCTGTGTACATATTTGTGTGTATGTATGTGTGTACATATGTCTGTGTATGTATGTGTGTGTACGTATGTGTGTGTACATATGTGTGTGAATGTATGAATGCATATGTTTGTGTATGTATATGTGTATGTATGTGTGTGTACATATGTGCATGAATGTATGTATGCATATGTTTGTGTCTGTATGTGTATGTATGTGTGTGTGCGTATGTGTGTGAATTTATGTATGCATATGTATGTGTATGCATGTGTATATGTGTGTGTATGTATGCATGTGTGTATATGTATGTGTGTATGGATGCATGCTTATACATGATTATGTGTGTGTATGTATCTCTTTCTCCCTCTCTTTGTCTCTCTTTATCTCTCTCTCTCTCTTTCTATCTATCTATCTCTCTTTCATCTCTCTCTTTCATCTCTCTCTCTCTCTTTAATCTCTCTCCCTCTTTCGGCTCTCTCTCTCTCTCTTAAATTTTCTCTAGATTTCTCTCTCTATCAATAGAGAAGAAATCAATCACTTACATCCATGTAATCTTTTCAATCATTGTCATCAAAGCCTAATGAACATCATCTCTTGTCAAATTCCAAAGAATCGACACCAAAAAACTCCTACAAAACCAAAGAGAAGAGAAATTAGACAACACAAAACATAGAGAAACAAAAAGGGTGAAAGAGTACGCATGTCGCTTACCAAGATGCAAGATCTAGAGAGAGAGTGTGTGTGTGTATGTGTGTGTGTGTAGAGAAAGAGATCTTTGTCCATGTGTTTGTGCACAAGACAATGCAGGTCACAATTCAGTTCACGCGCGCAAGTTTGATAGAAGCACTACTTGCTGGTATATGCATTAGTATAAGCATTGGTATGAGCATCAGTAATTTTGAGGAATTTGTTGATGCTCATACCAACGCTCATACCAGTGCTCATACTGATGCCTATATTGGCGCCTATACTGGCAATGTCAAGGTAGACTGATGGTTTCTTACTTTTGTTTTTACAATTTATACAAGGTGATAAAGTGAAAATATCAAGCATCCCATACACTTTCTCATGTGAATTAAAGTAGAATATGATATAGTCCTAAATGTTCTGGCCAAGCACTTAGGCTTGCCAAACATACCGACAATCTCACCTTTAGTTTGCTAGTCTTGTTGTCCTTCTTGATCATTCTCTTGTGAGTCATGACTCTACTAACTATCTTCTTCGTCATGGTCTTCCTCAGTAACTATTTTCTCTTCTTCATTTGAACTTGATACTGTTTGCATGCCCTCATGTTGTGGGGGGGAGCTCGGGTAACTTGGACATTCAGACTCATGTGAGAAACATTGCACCTCAAAGAACTAAAACTAGCTTGACAAGGCATCTTGCATCTCAAAGTCAAAGGTCGTATGGAGTGGTTCTACCTCTAAGTTGGGTATCGGGAAGGTAAACGCCTTGGCATTAATAGTGGTCGGGACTTCCTTGGCTTTTGTAGTAGTGGTCTAAATTGTAGTGGTAGGGGTGGCTTTAGAGGTTATTGCTCCACTAGTAATGCCTTCAATTATGATGGGGCATAATAGGTTAATTCAAACAGGATGTAGTGCCCGTGGAGGCTCTATTGGAGACTATTGTGGGGAGGGTTCAGGTGATGGTGATGCTTGTTGGAGCAGGACATATATTAATTGATGATTACAATGAAGATTGAAGAGTGAAGATGAAGAAAAGAACAAATAATGGATCATGAAGGACAGAGGAGAATCAGAGAATAGTGATTTGTATATACATGTACATTCATCATGTAATTAGTTCAATTATACCTTTGTAATGGTGATGCTTTTGTACATATATGCCTATATATACTAGTATAGAGTCATGAAACGTATGAAAGAATAGATATAGAACAAAGATAGATGAGTAAGAAGAAGATATAGTGTGATGAATGTATGAGATTCATCATTCAGATGTTTCCATGTGAATAGAAGAAAACTTCTGAAATCTATGTCGTGATCTTTTCTCCATCTCTCCTTCTGTGTTTGATCATTTACAAAATCCTTTTGTAGATGTATAATTCAATAGTTAATGAATCTATGTTCCAGATTTGAAAGTCTTATTGTAATCAAGCTGAGAGAATTTTAAGTAGGAACATTTGTATGTAAAGAAGTGATAAGTGTCATCTGAAATAGGCACAATCTTGATGATCAAAGAATTGATTAAATATCAGTGCATAGAGTACATTTTTACACAAATGAGGAGTCAAAATCTAATTTCGAAGTGAAGCCATCTATGTTTAAAAGCATTTCATTAAATTGGTTATATTTTGTGAGAATTGACTGTTTAAAGTTGCATATGTAAAAGTCGCCTAAGAAAGCACTTGTTTCAGACATAGGTTTACTTATTGAAGTGAATCTAAAGTTTTGTAAGATCTTTTGGATAACTTAACTTGGATTAGTTGTGCAAACACTAGAAGAGTGTTGTATCAGATTTTCATAGAAAGCTTTAATCATTTCATCAGTCAGTGAGTGAATTTTGTGAGGTAGACTTCTTTGAGTGAAGCTAGTTTTCATAGAGAAGCTGAGCATTCATATTTTGGTAAAATATTTCAAACTTGGTGAAAGTTTTGAGCTATAATTGACATAGAGGTGTTCTAAACTCAAGTGTAGCTTGTCTTTTGGAGATTAGTCATCTCTATCAGTGGTATCAGAGCAGATTTGATCAAAATTGAAGCAAAGCAAGATCCCGACTACTGCAGATATACAAAATTCAACATTTGAAGATTCAAAAGGACAAAGTGTGAAGGAAAAGCTGAAGGGAGATACACGAGAGCAATCAAAAGGATCAGATGGAGTAAGCTTTGAAGCTAAGATACATTCATTACTCATAAGGTTGAAGATTTGATAGTATAGGTGAAGAAAGGATGGGAGATAGTCTCCAAATTGAAAACTTGGACAGAGAGAACTATCCAGCTTGGTCTATGAGGATGGAAGCTCATCTTATGAGCAAAGATATGATGGGATATATTACATAAGAAGAAGAAAAGTGAGAGTTTAAAGATCCTAGTGTTCCTACTAGGGAAGAGCTTGCAGACTTAAAGGTTTGGATGAAGAAGGATGCTCAAACAAGGAGCATAATTTATATGGCAATAAATGATTACTTGATTCCTCACATTAGAGGACTTGAAAGTGCAAGTGATATATGGAATTCTTTGGAAGAATATTTTCAGAATACAACAAAGTCAAGGAAAGCATCTCTATGGGTAGAGTTTACCACATTCAAGAAGAAGGCCTCACAATCAATATCTGATTTTTGTGACAAAGATGAAAGACATTGCTGATTCTCTAGGTGCAATTGATGAAACATTGAAGAAGATAAATTGATAATACAAATTCTCACAGGTCTAAGAGGAGATGAGAAGTTGAAGCCTTTCATCTTTTCAATTGAAATTTAATTAGATCATTTCACCCTTGATTTGAGTCAATTGTTAAGATATACGCTAACTTTTGAGAATGATACCAAAGAAGATGTTGATAAGAGTGCAGGTCATGCAATGTATTCTAAAGACAAGAAGAAAGCTTTAAAAGGAAAGCAACAATCAGTTGAAGATGAAGGTATTCCAAGCCAAGCAAGCTTTGTAAGAGGAAAAGGAAGTGGTAGAAGTAGAGGAAGAGGCAGAAAAAACAAGGATAATGTCAAAGCTTGTTGGATATGTGGCAAGACTAATCATCTAGCTCATGAATGTTGGCATAACAATCAAAGTGTTAGTAAATTTAATCAGAGTTATAATCAAAGAAGTAGAGGTGGAAGAAATCAGAGAGGAAGTTTCAGAGGTAGAGGTAGTAGAGGCTTCTTTGGAAGGAATGGTGGAAGAAACTTTCAAAGTGAGTCCTACAACAATGCTTACTACAATTATGGATCAGATCAAAAGGAGGATTCAACTCTAATCGTGAATGCAACATGTGAAGTTTCAAGTGAAGATCAAAGGGTGTTTTACATTGACTCAGGATGCAACAATAATCTAAGTTGTAACATTGCTTTAATGACTAATTTGGAGAATAAAGCGATAAATCATACAATTCAAATAGGTAATAATACAAAGCACAATGTGAAGTCTATTGGATCAGTTAAAGCCAAGGATGGAAGTAATCTCTTGAGTAAGGTTTTTTATGTTACTACAATTCCAAAGAATTTGATTAGTGTAGGACAAATTGTGGAAAAAGGATATGAGGTGAGGTTCACTAATGATGGAGTTTATGTTGAAGACCCTAGCCAAGGGTATAAGCAAATTTTATAAGAAAGAAAGGAGGGAGACTCTTCACATTGAGGGTACAAGGTAATGTTGGACATGCCTTGTTCACATATGGAGACCAAAAGATATCTGAGTTGGATCTTTGGCACAAAAGACTTGGACACTTCAATGAAAGAGGTATCAAAGAGATGATTAATAATGGTTCAGTACTTGGATTAGCTAATGTTGCAGGTCAACACATGACATACAAATGTGAGCATGTCGATTAGGTAAGGCTCAAAAGAAATCATATAAAAAGCATGGTTTCATGTATTCAAAGCGAATTGAATTGGTACATACAGATGTGTGAGGTCCTTCAAGGGACCTCAGCATAAATGGTTCAAGATATTATGCCATATATGTTGATGATGATACCAAGTGGATCACTATTTCTGTGATCAAAGATAAGTCATAAGTGTTTAGTACATTTAAACACTATCATGTATATGCAGAAAGAGTTACAGGACAAAAGTTGAAGAGATTGAGGTCAGATGGAGGGGGAGAGTATCTTTCAAATGAATTCAGTGATAATTTATGGAATGAAAGTATAAAGAAAGAAGTTACTTGTGATGGAGTATATCCACTCCTAGTTGCAGTAGAAGAATGATAGGCCCTTCCTAGGACCAAATAGTTCACTATCATAGTCCACCACAAATTGAATTGCCCTCTGGACCTGAAGATTGAACCTATGAAATGTTGCACAGTCAAACTAGACTCATTAAGCTTTCCAACAAGGCATAGATCTCTCCATTTGGAGAATGTGAGCTATGCCAAACTCCTTGCACAAGACATACCAAAATCTGCCCAAACTGAGAGCTTGTACTATGTGTACCTTCCAACACACATATATTTGGGAATATGCAGAGATCAGACTAGAGAGCTTTCAAGCTCAATATGCTCAAGGTTAATGAACACTTGATACTAAGATTACATCCAAAATAAAGCTTACATCATAGGAACAAAATGAGCTATGTTGCAAATGAATCGGACTACTACACAAAGAGATATGGGTGATCAAAGATCACTTCCTATGAGAAAACTCCAGCAAGCAAGGGGCTAGCTTAGACCTGGAGTAAACACCCCTAATGAGAGCCTACAAGTGATCAAATGGTAGAGGAGGATGGCCACAACGTTGCTCCATGTCTTTGCTTATATAATGCTCAAAAAACTGGTTGTAGATTTGAATTCAAAAATGCCCTCCAAATGATCCTGACTTCTCTCCATCAATTAGGTGAGTAAAGGGCTGAGAAAACTCTTGGAAAAGTGGTTGTATATCCTACCAAAAAGGTGTGAGTGATGTGGCACTTCAACTTAGCATGAGTTCCCACACTTGAGATTACTAAATTTCTAACACTCCCCCTCAAGCTCAAGTGTTAGTCTCCATTGATCTCCTTGAAGTTGAGGTTCATCTTGAACTTCTCCAACTTGCTTGCATCCATAAACTTGGTCATGATATCTGCTAGTTGATCTTTGGTGTTGATGTACTTGATGTCCACTTCTTTTTCTAGTACCTTCTCTCTGATGAAGTGATAATGGATCTCTATGTGCTTGCTTCTTGCATGGAACATAGGGTTTCTTGCTAGATGAATGCTTGAAATATTATCTCCAAATAGAGTGAACTCTTTGACCTCCAGATCAAAGTCTTTGAAGAGCTTCTTCAGCCACATGATCTCACATGTAGCAAGTGCTAAAGCTCTGTACTCAGCCTCCATAGATGATAATGCAACTATAGGTTGCTTCTTGGACATCCATGAAATTACTCTTTGACCTAGCATGAAGAAATAGCCAGATGTGCTCCTTCGATCCTCCTTTGAAGCAGCCCAATCAGCATCACTAAAGCCTTGAGGTTGTAATCCATCTCCATAAGGGTAGTACAACCCTTGGTTGATAGTTTGCTTGATGTACCTAAGCACTCTCTTGGGTGCATTCATATGAACATCAGTTAGTGAATTTAGAAATGGAGAAAGAACTCCTACAACATAAGACAAGTCAGGTTATGTGATGGTAGCATAATTAAGGCTTCCAATTATGCTTCTATATGCTGAAATATCTTCAAGAGGTTGTCCTTCACCTGCACATAACTTAGTGTTTGGATCCACAGGTAGTGGCTTACATCCACTCATACCATACTTATAAAGTACATCTAGCAAGTATTTAATTTGATCAAGGTAAATACCATTTTCCACATAAATAACTTCAATCCCAAGAAAATATTTAAGAACTCCAAGATCTGAAATCTTGAATTCATTTCCAAGCTTGGCCTTGATCTATGTGATACCTGCATCATCACTTCCTGTTATAATCAAGTCATCCACATATATGCATACATAGACAACTAGTCCTCCTTCCCTCTTGAGGTATAAGGAAAGGTCTCTATCACTTGGCTTGTATCCACACCTGCACAAATACTCCACAAGCCTTTGATTCCATGCCCTAGGAGCTTGCTTTAAACCATACAATGCTTTTCTAAGTTTACAAACAAAATCTGAATATTTAGGGTTCTCAAACCCAAATGGTTGAGTCATGTAGTCTGTCTCCTGCAAATCACCATTAAGAAAAGCATTCTTTACATCCAATTGATAGATTTTCCACCTCCTAGATGTAGCAACCCCAATGATTGCCCTAATTGTGGTCATCTTTGCAATCGGGCTGAATGTTTCTTCATAGTCAATCCCATAAGATTGATCAAATCCTTTTGCCACAAGCCTTGCTTTGAACCTAGCAATTGAACCATCAGAATTTCTCTTCACTTTATAGACCCTATTGTTGCCAATTACCTTCATCCCTTCTTGTCTTGGAACAAGACTCCATGTGTTTTTGTCTTCAAGGGCTTTGTACTCTTCTTCCATAGCTTCTTGCCACTCCTTTGTGTCTTTGGCCTCTTCACAGGTAGAAGGTTCATGATCTTTGATAACCTTAGTCATGAAAGCATAATGCCTAGCAATATAACTATCATAAACAAGCCTTGAGATTGGATGTTTTACCCTTCTTGACCTCCTTTCTTCTCCTTTTTGTGGAATCAACCTTATTTGCCTTGGTGCCTTGATTTTTGCTTTTGATGTAGCTCGCCCTTCTAACATAGGTTCTTCAAAGTCTTCAACTTCATGTCCATCTTCATCAAGCTCTACCAATCTTGCCTTTCCTTTATTCAATGATTCATGGGTTGAATCCATGCTTGAACTCCTTTGTATGCTTGGACCACTGATTGCCAAGCTATCTTGAAACCTAGCTTCATATCTTCTCTCTGCCTCTTCAATATCTTCATCCTGCAATGGAACTTTGGGAGCATACCATGGTTTGAGTTCATCAAACACTACATCTCTAGATACATTTAACTCCTTAGTATTAGGATTGTATCACCTGTAACCTTTTTGCTCCATAGCATAACCAATAAACATACATCTTTCAGCCCTTGCATCCATCTTACCTCTCAACTCTTGTGGCACATGTGTGTAGCATACACAACCAAAGATTCTAATGTGTGAAAGATCTGGTTTCCTTCCACTCCATGCCTCCTCAGGTGTCATGTCATGTACCCCTGATGTGGGACACCTATTGATCAAGTACACAGTAGTAGATACAACATCTGCCCAATATGTTAAAGGCACATTCATTTCATTTAACATACTCTTGGAAATTTCAGCAATATACCTATTCTTCATCTCTGCCACCCCATTTTGTTGGGGAGTATACCTGCAAGTGATTTGCCTCTTTATACCTTGGTCCTGCAAGAAATTACAAAAAGAATGGGAGAAGTATTCTCCCACTCCATCCAACCTTAGGGTTTTGATGTAGCAACCTGTCTCCTTTTCAACTTGTGCCTTGAATCTTTTGAATACATCAAATACACACAATACAATACAATACAATACAACCATACTTTTCTTGAGTAGTCATCTATGAAGATTACAAAGTACCTATTACCTGCAAGAGAGGGCTCTTTGGTTGATCCCCGCACATCTGTGTGCATAAGGTCTAAAACACCATGTGCTACATATCCACTCTTCTTAAAGTGCTGCCTAGTAGACTTGCCTAGTTGATAAGCTTCACACATATCATGCAACATTTGTAATGAAAAATGTGGTAAACCTCTTACCAATTGCATCTTCTCCATGTCTTTCAACCTTTGAATGTTGATGTGACCACACCTTTTATGCCACAAATCCAAATATCCAATCTTCTTGTCACCATAGGTGATGAACATTGCCGCTTTGTTCTTTGCCAATATCAAGAGTGAACATTCTTCCTTCCTTCTTTCCTTTGGCTATCAACTCACAGCCATTCCTTGGATCTTCAATAAAGCATCCTTTGTGGTTGAACTTGACTTGGTATCCCTTTTCAACCATCTATCCAACAAAGATTAAGTTCTTTGTAATAGTAGGAATATGCAATACCTCAGATAGTCCTTTTGCTTTGTGGTTGCCTTCAAGCTTCACATCTCCCATTTGTTGTATCTCATGCTCTGTGTTGTCTCCTGTCTCCACAAAGCCTCTTTGCTTGGGTGCTTGAAGATTGCTGAAGTACTCCTCCTTAACTGACATGTGGTTACTACAACCCCTATCTATATACCACACCTCATAATGTGGTTGACCTTCACTTTTATGATTCATAGCTAACAAATGCACATTTTTTGAATTTGTTGAGGGGTTACCATAATTACCTTGCCCTTTGTAATTGTTCCCACATTGCTTTTTCCAAAAATCCTTGGCATAGTGTCCTTGCTTCCCACAATTGAAGCATCCATTTGAGTTGGAGTAGCCTCGACCTCCATATCTTCCTCCTCTACCTCTTCCTCTTCCTCTTCCTCTTGATGATTGACCTTTGTCTTGGCTTGATTGACTCCCTTGATAGCTTTCGCTACCTTGTTGGTAGTTGCTTCTACCTCTTCCTCTTGAACCACCTCTGTTGCCTTTGCCTCTTCCTCCTTTGCCTGCATAGAAGAGTTGGTCTTGGCTGCCCTTTGACTTGTTGCCTCCATGGTTGAGCTCCTCCGTCACCATAAGAGAAGTAAGTTGCTGAAAATCTGGTAATGAATCCCTTACATACACAAAGGTTGTGAATGCTTTCGATTTATCATCTTCTCTAAGCGCATTAAGTGTGTGGGAAACTAGGTCATCATCATCTACAACACATCCTATTGAACCAAGTGCATCCATGATCTCTTTTACTTTGAGTATGAAGTCATTAATGCTCTGATTTAATGACTTCCTAAGGTTTTTAAGTTCATTCTTGAGCTGAATTTTTGTAGCCATAGTAGAGGTAGATTAGAACCTTTCTAAACACTCCCAAACCTTCTCAGATGTATCTAGGTCTTGGATATGACCTATCATGGAGTTGCCTATGTGTTGAGAAAGAAAGAAGATCACTCTCCTATCCCTTTCTTTTCATTCTCTAATGGCCCTCCTTTGATTCTCAGTAGGTGTATGTGGATCTATGTATGGCTTCATCTCAGTACCACTAACCAATCCCCAAAGAACCTTTCCCATGAGGAAGTTATCTATGTGGCTCCTAATCCCTCCTTGGGTTGTGATAGATGTGAGAAAAAATGATATGTTACCTTCCCACAAGATGCTCCACTTGTCGTGAACTTTCGATGATGATAGAAGCTCCCGCTTGCTTCAAATCCTTCTTCAAATCTTGCTTGTCTTTGCTTCAATCCTTGGATCTCAAGAAACTTCAAGGCCTCCTCTTTATGTCTTCAATGCTCAATGATGAGCTCTGATACCACTGATGGAGTATATCCACTCCTAGTTGCAGCAGAAGAATGATAGGCCCTTCAAAGGACCAATGTGAAGAGAACCTATGAAATTTTTCACAGTAAAACTAGAATATGTGAGCTTTCCAAAAAGCCATAGATCACTCAATTTGGATAATGTGAGCTACGCAAAACTCCTTACACAAGACATATCAAAATCTGCCCAAACTGGTAGCTTGTACTATGTGTACCTTCCAACACACATATATTTGGGAATATGCAGAGATCAGACCAAAGAGCTTTCAAGCTCAATATACTCAATGTTAGTGAACACTTGATACTAAGATTACATCCAAAAGAAAGCTTACAATCATAGGAAAAAAATGAGATATCTTGCAAATGAATTGGACTACTACACAAAGAGATATGGGTGATCAAAGATCACTTCCTATGAGAAAACTCCAGAAAGCAAGGGGCTAGCTTAGACCTAGAGTAAACACTCCTAATGAGAGCCTACAAGTGCTCAAATGGTAGAGGAGGATGGCCACAACTTTGCTCCATGTCTTTGCTTATATAATGCTCAAAAAGTGGTTGTAGATTTGAATTCAAAAATGCCCTCCAAATGATCCCAACTTTTCTCCATCAATTAGGTGAGTAAAGGGCTGAGAAAACGCGTGGAAAAGTGGTTGTATATCCTACCAAAAAGTTTGAGTGATGTGGCACTTCAACTTAGCATGAGTCCCCACACTTGAGATTGCTAAAATTCTAAAAACTTGCAGGTACTCTCCTCAACAAAATGGTGTAGCTGAAAGGAGAAATAGAACTCTTGTTGAGTTTGCAAGGTCAATGAGGAAAGAAAAGAATTGCCCTAATTATTTGTGGGATGAGGTTGTAAATACAGCCACATACTTGGTTAATAGGCTACCATCCAAATATTTGTAGGGTATGGCATCATATGAGGCATGGTGGGGTAAGAGACCTACACTAGATCATTGCAAAGTATTTGGTTGCTTAGCCTATGCTTATATTCCTTCTCAATTAAGGCATAAATTGGAGCCAAAGGCTGAAAATTAAGTGTTCATTGGTTATGATGATAAGCAAATGGGATACAGGTTGTGGAGTCCATCTACAAAGCAATTTCTTGTATCAAAGGATGTCACATTTGATGAGCAAAGTACTTGGTATTCAGGTACAAATAATACTTATGCAGGTCTTGAAGAAACATTGAATCAGAAGAAAGGTAAATCAAAGGTTCGAATCTTTGAAGAAGAAGAGAACAATGAAGCACTAGTTGAAGTTGAAGAAATGCCAAGGTTTGATCCAGAATGTGATGAACCAAAAACTTCAAGAAGTGGAGAACTCAGAAGATCATAAAGACACAAATGGCAACCTACAAGGTAAAGCTATGATACTTCATTCTTGACTACTAAAGATTATGCTTACATGATAAAAGCAAATGAAGACCCGTCCACATATGATGAAGGCAAAGGAAAGGAGGATTGGGAAAAAGCTATGAACGGAGTATGATGCACTCATTGAGAATGAGACTTGGGAATTTGTACATAAAACAATTAATTAGAAGGTAATTGGATGTAAGTGGGTTTACAAAACAAAAATATTTGCAGATGGAAGTGTGTCTAGGTACAAAGCCAGAGTTTTTATAAAAGGATATGCACAGAGATATGGTGTGGAGTATGATGAAACTTATAGTCCTCTTGCAAAGATGACAACCATAAGGACTCTCATAGCTATTGTTGCTTGCAAAGGTTGGAAATTATCTCAATTAGATGTGAAGAATGCATTTTTGAATGGTTACATTTCAGATGAAGTTTACATGGAACAACATGATGGGTTTAACAATGAATTTTATCCAGATCATGTGTGTAAGCTCAAGAGAGCTTTGTATGGCTTGAAGCAGGCCCCAAAGGCTTGTAAAGTTCTTGAAGGAACTTGGTTTTCAAGCATCAAAGGAAAACAGTAGCTTGGTAGTCAAAGCAAGTGAAGATGGATTTATCTATGTTTGTATTTATGTTGATGACATAATAATTACAGGTACTGGAGAAAGAATTCAAGATCAGTGACCTGGCAGATTTTTCATATTTCTTAGGAATGGAGATTTTATATACTCAACATGGAGTATATGTAAATCAAGAAAGGTATTTGAAGAATTTGCTAAAAAAAATTAAAATGGAAGATTCCAGGATAGCACCAAATCCAATGTAGGTGAATCAAAAATTGAGTAGATATGGAGGAGAAGAATTCAAAGACATGAAGCTTTATTAGAGTTTGGTGGGTAGCTTGATTTATGCTACATTAACAAGGCCTCACTTATGGAGTTTTATCTCAGTTCATGCATTGTCCAAGAAAGGTACATTGGATTGTAGGACAAAGGGTACTAAGAATATCAAGGGTACACTTGAAGAAGGTTTGTATTATGGGTTCACATCAAATACAAGGATCAAGATCTATAGTGATGTAGATTGGGCAGGTAACTCTGATGATAGAAGATCAAGACATGGGTATTTGTTTTATGTGGGAGATAACTTGATTTCTTGGTGTTCTAAGAAGCAACATAGTTGCTTTATCATCCACAGAAGCAGAGTATAAACGGATGGTTGAAGCTACAAAGGAAGTGATATGGTTGAAAACTCTCATGAAGAGTTTTGATATCAATTAGAGTATTCCAATTATTTGTGGAGATAATATGAGTTCTTTATATTTGGAAGCTAATCTTGTGTTTCATGCCATGATAAGCATATTGAGATCCAATATCATTTTCTGAGAGAAAAGGTAATTGACAAAGAGATAGAGATCCTGTACACTCCTACAAAAGATCAAGTTGTAGATATGTTGAGAAAGAGTTTGGATGGACCTAAGTTGTAGAGGTTTAAAGAAATGGCAGGTATAAAGAAAAGGTAGGTAATCATAATTAAAGATTGCGAGGGAGCTGGAGCAAGATAATCATTAATTGATGATTACAATGAAGATTGAAGAGTGAAGATGAAGAAAAGAACAAAGAATGGAGCATGAAGGAAAGAGGAGAATCAAAGAATAGTGATTTGTAGATACATGTACCTTAAGCATGTAATTAGTTCACTTATACCTTTGTAATGGTGACGAGTTTGTACATATTGTTGATATATTTAGGTAGTGATGTGTGTGAACACACTAGGACTATCGGGGCACTTTTTTCCCTCTTTAGGAGGTTTTTTTCCCTCGGCTTGTATATACACCTATTGCCCTAATGGGCTAGTTATCTTTGTACATTCTCAAGTAATACATTCAGTATTGTGTGTTGAGCTCCAAGCTTCTTCTCCTTCCTTGTGCTGTTCGCATGCTTCCGCAGATGTTTATCTCCAACAATTGGTATCAGAGAAGGTCGTCGCTTCATCTAGGGTGCCGTCGACACTCCTCTGTTTGCAGTCTCAGAATCACATGAATTTTGGTGAGCATACTCAGCGTGTTTTCGAGATCAAAACTGCTTTGCTTTGTGGTGCCGAAATCACGATCTGAGCTTGTTTCGGCCTCCAAACGCACTATCGTAGTGCTTGTGTAGGTTATTTTGCCTTTTTGTGCCAAAGGTATATACCAGTTTTTGTTCGCCAATTTAAGCATCTCGAAGTCTGCTACAGGTCTAGCAGAACTCGTCTGGGCAGTTCCGTTCAACTTTTTGAGATACAGTCGATTTTCTGCATCAAGGTATTTTAGTCACCGGCCATGGTTGAAAGCAGTGATGTATTCCGTATGTTGGCTGTTGAGGATAAGTTGGATGGTACGAACTACCCGTTATGGGCTTATATGATGCGACATGTGTTGGTTGCAAAAGGATTGTGGAACATTGTGAACGGTGTCGAAAAACGTCCTATCACACCTGCAACTGTTACAACTACAAGCACTGAAGCTGATGTAGAAGGTGTCGAAGATGATGATATTATGCATATTCCTAGCACCGGTTTTTGCTGCACCTACTACACAACAGATTCAATGGGATTGCAGAGATGCCCAGGCACATGCATTGATAGCTTTGTCTGTCAAACGTGCCATTATTCCTCACATTCACAATTGTAAAACAGCTAAGGATGCTTGGGACACACTTACCACATTGTACCAAGCTAGGAATGAGGCTCATGCTGCTTACCTCCAAAAACAGTCGGAGATTGAGCACATGACTGAAGATGATTCTATGGACAATTTCCTAACAAAGATCAAAGATTTGAAGGAATAATTGATTTCTCGTGATGAGGTTATACCTGATAGCTCACTTATGTAGACCGTTCTGAATGGTCTTCCTGATTCATATCAGAGTTTTTCTTCTACTCTTTGATTGATGATGAAAGGCAATCCAAATGCCTTATCATTTGAGGAGTTAGTCTTTGTTCTGTTGCAGGAAGATCACTCCAGGCAGAACAAGTCCATTATGCGAGTTGCAGATCAAGCTTTCTTGGCCAGTCAGAAGGGCAAAGGAAAATGGAGCTCTTCAACTAGTAAGCAGAAATCTGCTAATTCTGCATATTCAAAGAAGGAAGATAAAGATGAGAAGAAATCAGAAAAGCAGAAATTGTTTTGTAAGTACTGTAAAGGGAATAATCATATCATAAAGAACTGTCCAAAACTTGCTGCTAAAGAGGGAAAGAAGAAAGAGGCTGGAATGCTTGTTGCAGAAGCCTCTACACCAAAAACGGAGTCTGCTAATCTTGTGCAGGAAGAAGAATGGGCGTTTACTACTATCTACAGTTTTGACCCATCTTCTCATGAGTAGTGCATGTCTGCGGTAGACTCAGATGTTTGGTATTTTGAAAGTGGGGCGACCAAACATATTACCTTGCAGCGTAGTTTCTTCTCTTCACTCGAGCCTGCCCCTACATGGAATACTCTTACATGCGCCAACAACTCCTCTTATCCTATTATGGGAGTTGGTAAGATCATTTTGACTACTGCTGATGGTAGTTCTTTCACTTTGTCAGATGCTTTATTTGTGACAGGGATCAAGAAGAACCTTTTATCAGGTCTGCATCAGCCAAGATTGGCTTGGTTGTGAAATTTGTTGATGACAGGTGTACAATTCATGATCTGTCAAATGGCGATGTGACTATTGCTTCTGGCATTTTACGTCGTGGGTTGTATAAGCTCATAAACTATGAAAGATCTATAAATGATTTGGCATGTGCAGTAAATGATTCTCAAGCTATGTTAGATGCAAAGCTTTGGCATGCACGCTTTGGTCATCTGAATTTTGCTAGTTTGCTATGCCTGCAAAAATTTGAAATGGTGTCCTCTTTGCCCAAACTTGAGACACCTAGAAAACATGTTTGTGAAGGCTATATTTTGGGTAAAATGCAGTGTTCATCCTTTCCAAACAATGGTTCAGTTCGGGCTACCCAGAAATTGCAGCTTGTACGTAGTGATGTTTGTGGTCCTATGCAGACACCTTCTTTTGGGAATTATCTTTACTTCGTGACTTTCATCGATGATTTTTCCAGGCATGCATGGGTATATCCATTGGAGGCAAAGTCCAAAGTGTTCATGTGCTTCAAATAGTTTTTGGTTTTGGCTGAAAATCTGTCAGCATGTAAAATGGGCACCCTCCGTCCTAATCGAGGGGGGGAATATATGTCTTCTGATTTTAATGCATTTCTCGCTGAACGTGGGATAAAACAACAGTGTACAGTGCCGTATACACCTCAACAGAATGGAGTTGCTGAACAAAAGAACAAGTCACTCATGGAGATGGCGAGGTGTATGGTCAAAAGTCTGGCTTTATCACATACTTTCTGGCTTGAGGCTGTCATGTGCGCAGCATATGTACATAACAGGTGTCCCACTAAAGCGCTGCAGTCTATCACTCCATATGAGGCTTGGCATGATCGCAAGCCATCTGTTGTTCATCTGCATGTTTTTGGTTGTTTGGCATATGCATTAGTGCCTGAACAACATCGCAGAAAATTGGATGATAAAGCAGTAAAATGTATTTTTGTTGGGTACAATTCTGAAAGTAAAGGCTAATGTCTGTATCATCCACAGACTAAATGCATTCTAGTTAGCCGTGATGTTGTTTTTGTGGAAGATGCTATTCAGCCATTGCTTTCATGTACTAAGGAGACATATGTTAGCTCCAAAGACATGTATGATACTTTGCTGCCTCTTTTTACAGGTGGAGTGTGATGATGCAAATCATTCCATTTCTGATGCAGATGTACATGATGCACTTATTCATGAGAGAGATGATATTGAGCAGGCAAGAACTATGCCGAAATGGCTAGTGCAGACCTTGCGTGACAGCAAATTAGATGCACCTTTGTCATATCGTACTCATTCAGGCTCTCATAGTGCCTCTTTTGCATCAGATTGCTATGCTATGGCTGCATCTAGTCTCTGTGATGAGAATGAGCCTGTTTCGTTTGATGCAGCACAAAATTCATAAAATTGGATGGTTGCTATGCAATCTGAATCTGATGGAACAATGAACAATGGTACTTGGTCTTTATGTGACTTGCCTCCTGGCAAGAAGGCCATTGGCACCAAGTGGGTATACAAGCTGAAGCATAAACATGATGGTACAGTTGACATGTATAAGGCTAGGCTTCTTGCAAAGGGTTATGCGCAGGAAAGAGGCATTGATTTTGATGAGACCTTTGCATCCACATGTCGTATGACTACTGTTCGGAGCATTTGTGCACTTGCAGCCCATCATGGTTGGAATGTACATTAGTTGGACATTAAAACTGCATTTTTGAATGGTGACTTGCATGAAGAAGTGTATGTTTTTCAGCCCCATGGCTTTGTGCAAAAAGGGCATGAAAACCAGGTGTGCATGTTAAAAAAGGCATTATATGGTTTAAAGCAAGCACCACGTGCTTGGTATGAGAAGATACATGCCTATCTGATTGCACATGGTTTTGAGAACAGTCCAATTGAAAGAACCTTATATGTTAAGCGTGCTAATGATGTTCTTCTGATCATTGTTGACTATGTTGACGACATGGTGCTCACTGGTCCTATTGAGAAGCATATTGTTGATTTTAAAGCTGATTTGCATGCCTCATTTGAGATGTCTGATTTGGGGCATTTGCATCATTATTTGGGCATTCAGTTTATGCACGTTGATGGTGGAATGGCTTTGTGTCAAACGAAATATATTGACACATTATTGCAGCATTTTGGCCATGAAGACTGTAAGCCTATTGCCACTCCTATGGAGACAGGTTTACGATTGAGTCTTCATGATGCTGGAGATGCATTTGATGCTGTTCTCTATCAGCAGGCTGTTGGATGCTTGATTTACTTATGCATTACTCGGCCAGATATTCAGTTTGTTGTCTCACAGATGAGCAGGTTTATGCATTGCCCAGGAGTCAAGCATTGGCAGGTGGTTAAGCGTATCTTTCGCTACTTGAGTGGTACTAGGCTACTTGGGTTGTTTTATCCCAAGGGGGAATCACTACCACCAGATTTGCATGCTTTTTCTGACTCTGATTGGGTTGGTTGCTATGACACTCATGTGTTCACTAGTGGCTTTTGCTTCATGCTTGGTAGCTCATGTATATCTTGGTTGAGCATGAAGCAGCCTACCATGGCCACTTCCAGTTGTGAGGCTGAGTATAGGGAAACTTTCACAGCTACTATTGAGTGTGTGTGGCTCAGACGCCTTATGGCTGATTTGGGTGTTGGTCAGTCTTCTGCCACCACCATCTTCACTGACAATCGGAGCGCATTGGCAGTTGCGAGGAACCCTGTGTTCCATGCTCGCACTAAGCACATTGAGGTGCATTATCATTATGTCAGGGAGAGGTTCTCTGTTGGAGATAAGCTTGGCATATGTGCCACGCACAAGAACATTGCAGACCTTTTCACGAAGGCTCTACCTAGGAAGAAGTTTGAAGCTTTCTGCAAAGCTTTGGGCTTACTTCCTCTTGTGGAGTGATTTCCACAAAGCTTCGCACTTCCTTATACATGAGTGCGAGCTCCTTGTTCACCACATCACTCCTAGGGTGGATTTGTTGATATATTTACGTAGGGATGTGTGTGAACACACTAGGACCGCCGGGGCACTTTTTGTCCTCTTTAGGAGGCTTTTTTCCCTCGGCTTGTATATATGCCTATTGACCTAATGGGCTAGTTATCTTTGCACATTCTCAAGTAATACATTCAGTATTGTGTGTTGAGCTCCAAGCTTCTTCTCCTTCCTTGTGCTATTCGTGTGCTTCCACAGACGTCTATCTCCAACACATATGTGCCTATATATACTAGTATAGAGTCAGGACACATATGAGATAAGAGATATAGAACACGATAGATGAGTAAGAAGAAGATATAGTGTGATGAATGTATGAGACTCATCAATCAGATGTTTCCACGTGAATAGAAGAAAACTTCTGAAATCTGTGCTGTGATCTTTTCTCCATTTCTCCTTCTCTATTTGATCATTTTAAAATCCTTTTGTAGATGTCTAAGTCTATAGTTAATGCATCTATGGTCAAGATTTGAGAGTCTAATTGTAATGAGGCTGAGAGAATTGTAAGTAGGAACATTTGTATGTGAAGTAGTGATAAGTGTCTTTTGAAAAAGGCACAATCTCGATGATGAAAAAATTGATCAAATCTTAGTGCATAGTGTAAAGTTTTACAAAAATGAGGAGCCAAAATCTAAGTTGGAAGGTAAGCCATCTATGTCTAAAAGCATTTCATTAAATGGGTTATATTTTTTGAGAACTAACTATTTAAAGTTGCATATGTAAAAGTCGCGTATAGAAAGTACTTGTTTTAGACATAGGTTTACTTATTGAAGTGAATCTAAATTTTTATATGTTCTTTTGGAGAACTTTAACTTGGATTAGTTGCCTAAACACTAGAAGAGTGTTGTATCAAATTTTCATAGAAAAATTTAATCATTTCATAAATCAATGAGTGAATTTTGTGAGGCAGACTTTTCTGAGTCAAGCTAGTTTTCATAGAGAAGCTGAGTGTTCATATTTTGGTAAAAGATTTCAAAATTGGTGAAAGTTTTGAGCTATACTTGACATAGGGGTGTTCTAAACTCAAGTGTAGCTTGTCTTTTGGAGATTAATCATCTCCATCTATCATGATACTTGTAGGCATGGTGTTGTACCCCTCATATGCTTCCTAGTTCTTAACTCTATTGACTTATGGGATTTCTTGAAAGCTCCTTGAAATTTCTTTAATTCTTCACTAGTCATGGCACGATCAATCGGTATATCATAAGCTAAACACATAAACACAATCCTGATGATTGCACAACATTCATGAATGACTCTTTTTTGTGTCCATCTTTGTTGTGCCAAATATAGTTGCTCTTGAATCCAACTGGTGAGATCCACAGTTTGGGGCCTTGTATTTGCCAAATATAATCCAAATCAAATGTGTTTTTGAGGTAGCGTAAAACAATCTTGTGTTGGGAAGGAAAAGCGTTCCATTAAAATTCATAACGGATGTGAAAACTCAGGTGTTATGATTGAAATATCAGCCCATTTGAGAACATCTCCTTTTTTCATTGGTTCTAGTATGAGCCTTTCCTGTTCCATTGGTGTATAAATACCATGGATTTTCAGTGCTATCCTAATGAGATCTGTCGATAGCTAGGACTTCTTGAATGGTTGATCTGCAACTAATGATGGCAAGATGAATGTGCTCAGGAACTCCTTGCTAATGGGTGGCTGTAATCTAGTGACCAGATAATAAAAGTGATAAAAGTCAAGTTTGGGGAGGGAAGCACTAAAATATTTTGTAAATCGCACCCTTGCCCAAATTGGTCATAACTTGTCTGAATTCTAGAGGGCTTCAAAATCCTAGGAAAAGAATTTATATCTTCCCCATGTATCTCAAGTAAAGCACAAGGTGGCATCGTAGATGTGATTTGCATCCACCAATGGTGCTCTTAATCCTTGAAACAAGTGGGAATTGTTGTGTACTTTCTCTATCCTTCATATAAGGGGATCCTCAATAGGCATTGGTCCCATGAAGTCCTGAAAAGTTGGAGGCCGCATTGAGGTGAGCTATTCCCAATAGATTCTCAAAGGCCACAATTGACATGTTGGTGCCAGCAAAGGAAGCTCCCTCGGCTTGCATGTTGATTCTAAGTGTTTATGTAAGAGATATACTAGAAAAGGATAACACATTAGTATGGAAAGTAATTACGATCCCAATAAAGTGAGACCGCAATCCCTTTCTATAAACTAGGAGCTTCACCATCAAGGTTACATCTTCTTTGAGGATAGGAAGATCCATCACACCCATGCAAGGGGTTTTCATGCCTCCTAGCCCTATGAGGTATGCTTCTCAAGGATGTATTTCTAGTCCCATGTCTTGACACTGAGACCACATAATCACACTAGTTATAGCACCTGAATCAATGCGTTCCCTAATCTTCTTGAAGGTACTATCTTGTCCTAGCTTAATTCTAATGAATGGCCTTCTATTCACTATACTAGGGTAGAGAATTTACATCATTTGACATCCACTTAGTGAAAACCTATTTATAATCATGGGTCTATACCCTCACTTCTCTAGCTTTCGTGCATGTTGCTTTAGCGTGTAGACTAAGTCTAAATCTCCTTCTTTCAATCCTTTGTCTTTCACATGTGCATCAAAATATGCTTTTTGTCACTTCTTGGTTGCATAGATGCCTGTTGTTGCTCTCAACCTAGTCTCTCCTAATCATTCCAAGTCCATGATCCTTGATGATAACTTGTGGCCAATCCATTGATACTCTTGTGCTACCTTAAGGGTGGGTATAAAACAATTCAAGGGAAGCACTCAATATGCCCAAACAATGTGATGTAATTATTGTTTGTCCCAATCTGAACATTTGTTTACCAGTTTAGTCAATACATTGCAAAGGATCTTGTTAGTACTTTCTACCTGTCGATTGGCATGAGAATGATATGTTGTGGACTTGTTGTGCATCAACATAAAATCTTGTAACATATATTCAATGAATTTGTTTAGAAAGTGAGTTCCTCTATCGCTCACTAGCTCTATGGGTAGTCCATACCTAGTAAAGACATTCTCAAATAAGAATTTCACAACCGTGTGTGCATCATCCTTTTTGGTAGCCTTAGCCTCTACCCATTTGGTGAGATTATCTCTTGTTACAATGATGTATTCAACATGAGTGTCTTTAGCAAGGGGTTAATGAGTCCAAGAAAATCTATACCCCACTTAGAGAAAGCATGTCTGCCCATCATGGGTTTGAGTGGCATCTCATCTCTGCAAGTAGGAAATTGAGCTCTTTGGCATACACCACATCTCTTCACATAAGTATGTGTGTCCATATGAAGAGTAGGCCACCATAATCCTGAGAAGAGTATGGCCTTGGTTATCCAATTGGGGCCAAAATAACCTCCTAATGTTTCTCTTTTAGGCATTCTTACCATTATTCTTCTATGTTCTATTTCATATCTTTTAAAGTTCTCTGGTACTTCCACTATAGATTCATCTTCTTTTGACCAAGCTGCACTCTTTTTTTCTTCCTTCTGCTTATTCTTCTTAACCTCTATGAATGAATTGAGCTGTTCGGTTTGATTCTCCGTCCCTACCTCAGGGATGGTGGCTTCTACAAAATAAAGATATTCTTCTTTTGAAGAGCAATAGGGTTCCATAATAATGGACTCTTGCTCTTCGTCGCTTGTCTCATCTAGCTTAGGGATCACTTCTGTACATTGTTCTAAAATAGGCTCGTCTCCCATGGGTTCTATCATAAAGATGGAAATACATAGTGAGGGGTCCATTGTACTTTGTTTACCACTATGTCCATGGTGGCTAAAATCTCTACCTAACCATGAGGTGTGAATTCCACATCTAGGAATATTATAGGCACATAGGCAGGATCTTGGGGGAGATGAGGATATCGTTCTCATCCTAGGGTTCTAGCTTTTACTTATTGTTCTTCTTCTTTAGCTACCTTACACATCCATAAATGCATGTCCTCATGCAACCATGAAGGGTCTGATTCTAGAGATTGAACACACTAAATTTCTTCAAGAGCTTTATGGATACTGTTCCACTACAATGGTGGTACATCACGATTGGAATAATCTTGGAGATTGACTTGGGTAGTCACCCCTGTTGGTGCAAAGTTCAAGCCTACACATTTGGCTAGAAGCTCATGAATATATGAAGCTCCATGGAAACCATTGCTAGGAAGATTTTATCCTTCACCATTTGTTAAAGTCATTTTTGAGAGAATATTTGTAATCACTACCAAACTCGTGGAATTCTTAGATAGAAAACTAAGGACTTCATTTGAGGGAATAGTTCCAAGATTGAAGGACTACTTTTTAGTGAGAGCCAATGGAGGATTCAAATTCAAATTCAAACATCTCAGCTATAAAATATGTAAAAAAACTCGCGGGGTGTGTGACTCTAATTCCCAAGTTCTCCATTGCCACATTGTAAGAGAGTGAGGTCTACATTGTAAGCTACACTTCCCATCATCATTAGGCTATGATTATCATGCCTATGATCTTGTAAAAATTTGTGTTCTAATACAATAGATCTACATTTCTTATCTATGGTCTCTCTGTCAAAGTCACTCATAATAGTCAACAAGTAGTGCTTATATCTCAGTCATTCCTCTATCCTTTTTAATGGTCTAAAGCTTGTTGGAATCAGCTCCAAGCTTTCTACATGCTCACAAATTTTGAAGAAAATGTATTCAGCCAATTTGGAGAAAACCATGTCAAAGCACTCACTGGTCAACTCTACAGAGATCCTAAAAAATCGGGTAATGGTTCGATTGCTAAATTGATTGCTCTGTGTATAGTGTATCATTTTAAGTGATTCCACTTGGAATCATTAGCTTACTAAGCTAATTTGATACCTATAAAAGGAATGTTTCTACTTCCTATTGTACTGGAAGCACTGAGCATAACAAGGAGCATGTATGTGAACAAAAATAGAAGGTTTTGACTAATTCTTCAACTTGGAAGTAGTCTGTTTTGATTCAATCATTTCTCACATCATTTGCAAAGTACATAGGCACTTGTATAGTGTCTTTGGAAAGCTAATAGGGTCCAAAACTCAACTATGAAGCTACAAGGGGCTGGTACAAAGCAAGATCTGGTAGTACCTACTCATTTCTTGGAGTGTCCATCCATCTTTCCAATAGTGGTATCAGAGCAAAGCTAAGGTAAAATGGGAGATGGTTTTCCTTCTTTCATTGATAAATTGGACAGAAACAACTATCAAGCATGGTCCTTAAGGATGAAGACATACTTGCAAGGAAGAAGCCTTTCTGGATACATCTCAGGAGATGAGGAGATGCCCATATTCAGAAGCAAAGGACAACCTACAAGAGAGGAGGATGAAAGACTCAACACATGGTGTGCCAAGGATGCATTAGCAAGGTCTTACTTAATTAACTCAATCTCTGATTTTCTTCCTCCACATATTAGGAACTGTAAGACATCCCAAGAGACTTGGGAAACATTGTCTTCATATTTCTCTTCCAACACAAGGGCTAGGAAGAACCAATTGTGGATTGAGTTTACCACTCAAAGAAAGAAACCCAAGCATGGCATCTCAGAGTATGTGACCAAAGTCAAAGATGTAGCATATCAATTGGCAAGCATATGAGAAGAAATTGAAGAGGAGCAGATTGTAAGACAAGTAATCAATGATATTAAAGCTGATGACAAATGGGAGAGCTTCACAACTGCCATGGACTTGTACATGGACAAGCAGATTCCAGACCTTACCACACTCATGGGGCAACTCTTTACCCATGAAGCCAAGCTCAACAAGAATGGAGATTCATCAAGAGGTAATATCTCTTTTGCCCTATACACTGATAAAAGTAAGTCGAAAGAGAAAGGGAAGAACAAGAAGGTTGAAGATGAAGGAACTGCCTCCCAAGCCAGCTATGCAGGGAGAGGTAGAACCTCGAGAGGAAGGGGCAGAGGAGGTATGCAAGGTAGGGGGAGACCTTATAACTCCTCACCATGTAATATTTGTGGATTATCAAATCATACTACAAATGAGTGTTATAGGAACTTCAAGAACCAGAGAGGTAGAGGTTATCAAAGAGGTGGATATACACAATCAAGAGGAAGATTCAATCGCCATCAAGGATACAATAACAAGTACAACAAAAACTACAATAGCAACTACCAAGGAGGCTACAAATCAAGGAAGGATTACAAAAACTACACAGAGGATCAAGAAGATTCTCTTCTGATTATGAATATGACTTCAAAACCAGGTATAAAAAATGGCCATCTCTTCTACATTGACTCAAGATGCTGAAACCATGTGGCAGGCAATGTAGGACTTCTCTTTGACCTTGAGGAACCAAAGGGTAAGCATCAGGTACAAACAGGTGATGACACCAAGCACTTAGTGATTAAAGTAGGAAATGTTAAGACCTCTGATGGAAGCAAAAATCTGTTGAGCAGGGTTCTATATATACCTACAATTACCAAGAATTTAATGAGTGTTGGACGGATTGTGGAAAAGGGTTTGCAAGTTAGATTCATCCAATATGGAGCATTTGTCGAGGGTCTGCAACATGGATTCAAGAGAATTTCCAAAGGAGAAAAGATAGGTAGATTATTCACTTTTGAACTTGAAGATACAAGGAACATTGCACTTTATAGCTACAAAGATCAAACACTATCACAACTTGAAATTTGGCATAAGAGATTAGGGCATGTTGGTGAAAGAACCTTAAAACAGATATGTAGAGATCAATGTGTGCTTGGGATACCTAATGTATCCAAGCAACACATGATTTATAAATGTGGTGCTTGTCAGTTTGGAAAATCTCACAAGGTACCCTTCTCAACGGAAGGCTACATGCATGAGGACTACCTAGAGCTTGTCCATACAGATGTATGGGGACCAAGTAAGGATCCCTCAATTTCTGGATCAAGGTATTATGTATCTTTCATTGATGATTTCACTAGATGGACTATCTTATACTTTATCAAGCACAAAGATGAAGTATCCCGTTGCTCTACAAAATATCTTGCACTTGTTGAGAACCAAACAGGAAGAAACCTAAAGAGACTAAGTTCAGATGGAGGAGGTGAGTACTTCTCAAATGAGTTTGATACATTCTTGCAGGATAGAGGAATCAAGCAAGAAATTTCAAAAAGGTATCTCCCTAAGCAAAATGGTGTGGCAGAAAGGAGAAATAGATTAATTGTTGAAACAACTAGGTCAATGTTAAATGAGAAAAAAATACCTAACTACTTGTGGGCAAAAAGTGTATCTACGTCCACTTATCTTGTAAATAGGTTGTTATCCAAATCCCTTGATGGGATGACCCCATATGAAGCATGGCATGGTAGAAGACCTTCACTTGATCATTGCAAGATCTTTGGATGTATTGCTTATGTGCATTTCCCTTCTCAAATAAGAGGTAAGCTAGACCCTAAGGCAAAAAAGTGCATCTTCATAGGGTATGACTTGAATCAGAAAGGATACAAGTTCTACAATCCTTCAAACAAAGGATTTATGGTGAGTAGAGATGTTGTCTTTGATGAGAAGGACTCGTGGTTTGAAAGTGAATGCAGGAAAGTAAAGCTACCTTGTGACTTGGAACAGGAGTTTCCAAGCCTTACTAAGGAGGAGCCTAATCAAATTGAAGACATCAACTCCGATGATGAGGACATCATCAACTTAGAAGAGTTCAAGGCATGGAAGTCCAAAGGCAAAGTCAAAATGAAGAAATTGGAAGATATACGTGAATCATCCAATCAAGCAATCAAAAGATCACAAAGGGAGAGGAAGAAGACAATCAGATATGGGTATGACACTTCCCTAGTTAGTAAGCACTCTGTTTATCTTGCAAAAGACTTGTCATTGGAAGAACCATCATCATATGAGGAAGCCAAGACCAAGGCAGAATCGAAAGAAGCAATGGTTGAGGAAATTGAAGCACTCAAGGGGAATGATACTTGGAAGCTAGTGCCAATGAAGGAGTCTATGAAGGTAATTGGTTCTAGATGGATCTATAAGATCAAAAGGAATTCTGATGGATCAATAAGCAGGTACAAAGCTAGACTTGTGGCTAAGGGTTTTGCACAAACCCAAGGAGTTTATTATGAAGAAACCTTCTCACCTGTGGCCAGAATGCCAACCATCAGGGTATTGGTAAGTGTGGTTGCATCAAAGAATTGGAACATGTATCAATTGGATGTAAAAAATGCATTTCAGAATGGTTGGATTTTAGAGGAGGTATACATGTCTCAACCTCTAGGCTATGAGGATCCAAGCAAGATAACATATGTGTGTAAATTGAACAAAGCTATTTATGGATTGAATCAAGCACCTAGGGCATGGAACCATAGGTTGACTACATACCTTTAGGATCAAGGTTTTATCATGAGTAAAGTAGATACTTCTCTGTTCATTAAGAGAAGTAATTCAGAGGTAATATACCTATGTGTATATGTTGATGATATCATACTCACAGGTAATGATGCTAATGGGATCAAGCAGATCAAGAATTAGATGATGGAGGAGTTCAAAATCAGTGACCTTGGATCACTAAAATATTTTTTTGGACTTGAGTTAGTCTATACTAACTCTGGAATTTATATTACCCAGAGAAAGTATATACAAGACATGTTGAAGAAATTTCATTTGCAGGATGCCAAAGTTGCAAGTACTCCAATGGAGGTAAACCTAAATTTAGGTGCTCATGAAGGTGATGTGCTTTAGAACATTGTAGGTTACCAAAGCATAGTGAGAAGCTTGAACTATGCTGCATTGATAAGGATAGATATTTCTTATGGAGTAAGTTTTTTAAGTTAGTTTATGCACAAACCTCGGGCACCTCATTTGGAAGCTGCCATGAGGATTTTGAAGTACCTTAAGGGCACTCAAAATCAAGGATTGTATTTTCCTTATACCTCAGACTTGGACATCAAGATATATTCTGATGCAGATTGGGCAGGTTGCAAAGATGATAGAAGAAGTACCTCAGGATACCTATCTTTTACAGGTGATAAACCAATATCATGGTCTTCAATAAAGCAACCTACTGTTGCTTTATCTCCTACAGAGGCAAAGTATAGAGGATTGGCCAATGCCACTCAAGAGGCCATATGGATCAGATTGTTATACACAGATTTGGGTTTGCATATTACATCTCCAATGATTTTTGGAGATAATACAAGCTCATTACATCTTGCATCAAATCTTATTTATCATGCTAGGACCAAGCATATAGAGGTCCACTATCATTATGTGAGAGAGAAGCTATTGAGCAAGTAAATTCAGTTAGCTTATGTATCAACTAATATGCAATGTGCATACTTATTGACTAAAGCATTAGATGCTACAAAACTTTGCAGGTTTAAGTCAATGACTGGATTGCAAGACATTCATGAAGATTGAAGATAAAGACCAAGCCAAAATGTTTGGCTTGAGGGGGAGCTGTTGGTGCAAAGTTCAAGCCTACACATTTGGCTAGAAGCTCATGAATATATGAAGCTCCATGGAAACCATTGCTAGGAAGATTTATCCTTTACCATTTGTAAAAGTCATTTTTTGACTTGAGAGCATATTTGTAATCACTACCAATGTTAGATAGAAAAGTAACGACTTCATTTGAGGGAATATTTCCTCGATTGAAGGAATACTTTTTAGTGAGAGCCAATGGAGGATTCAAATTCAAATTCAAACATCTCATCTATAAAAGATGTAAAAAAACTCGCGGGGTGTGTGACTCTAATTCCCGAGTTCTCCATTGCCACATTGTAAGAGAGTGATGTCTACATTGTAACCTACACTTCTCATCATCATTAGGCTATGATTATCATGCCTATGATCTTCTACAACTTTGTGTTCTAATACAACAGATCTACATTTCTTATCTATGGTCTCTCTCTCATAGTCACTCATAATAGTCAACTTGTAGTGCTCATATCGCACTCATTCCTTTATCATTTTTAATGTTCTATAGCTTGTTGGAATCAGCTCCAAGTTCTATACATGCTCACAAAGTTTCAAGGAAATGTATGCAGCCAATTTGGATAAAAGTGCATCGAAACACTCAGTGGTCAAACTCTATAAGGATCCTAAAAAATCAAAGGTAATGGTTCAATTGCTAAATTGATTGCTCTGTGTATAGTGTATCATTTTAAGTGATTCCACTTGGAATCATTAGCTTACTAAGCTAGTTTGATACCTCTAAAAGGAATTTTTCTAATTCCTACTGTAGTGAAAGCACTGAACATAACAAGCAATAGGTGTGTGAACAAAAATAGAAGGTTTGGCTAATTCTTCAATTTGGAAGTAGTGTGTTTTGATTCAATCATTTCTCACATCATTTCCAAAGTACGTAGGCACTTTTATAGTGTCTTTGGGAAGCAAATAGGGCCCACAACTCAACTTAGAAGCTACAAGGGGATGGTAGAAAGCAAGATCTGGCAGTACCTACTCATTTCTTTGAGTGTCCATCCATCTTTCCAACAACCCCCAAATGTTGTAGATACTAAGAATTGGTTCCCCAATCTCATATGATTTGCAATTGTTGCATGAAAGGACATCCCAAAATCATCTCATAAGCATGTTTCTTTCCAAACTCACAAATAACAAAGGTGTTCTCAAACTCTACACCACATGTAGTGAGAGATACATACTCGTCAACTTTGCTTCCCAAGGATTGGTGAACTGGGGTATTTTTTGCAAAGAATTAGATTCAAAATTGGTCCCTTCACTAGGTTTTTCCTCCTCTCGTTCATCATATATAGAGGCCAGGGTTCCACATTTGCTTATAACAAAAAGAGTACTCAGATATCTCAAGGGTACCTTAAATGAAGGCCTTTTCTATCCTTTTTGAGGAAGTTTTGCAACTGAAATAATATACATATGCTAATTGGGTTGGATGCAAAGAATATAGAAGTACAAGTGGATATGCAATGATGATTGACTAGAAGGTTATCTCATGGATGGCAAAGAAGCAACCTATAGTTGCCTTATCTTTCATAGAATCTGAATACAAAGTTATACCACAAGTAACATGTGAGATGATGTGGATCAAGAAGCTCAAGATTGAATTAAATTTTGAGGTAAATCAATTTCAAATAATGTGTGATAACATGAGTAGTGAGTACCTATCTTGCAATACTGTTTTCCATGCTAGGAACAAGCACATAGAAGTACACTATCACTACATCAGGGAGAAAGTGTTGGCTCACGAGTCACAAGTCTAACACTAAGTACCAAGGATCAATGTGATCACATTTTCACCAAGGAATTGGATTCAATCAAGCTTACAAAGTTGAAATGGAGCATTGTATTGATGGATCTTGGTTGAAGACTTGAAGGTTGAAGCTTTAGGGGGAGTGTTGAAATTCAAGCTCCAACCAAAGGAGCATATGAACTCTTTGAACGGATACAAGTTGAAGCCATGTGAAGCAAGGAGTGAAGAACAAAAGCTCGTATAAAATTATGAATTTTAAATCCACCTAATTATAGTAAATTATTATCTATCAAAATTAGGTGAGATGAAGCCTAAAACTTAGGAAAAGAGTTCCCTATCTTTTACAAAACCTTTTTAAGATCTTATATATATTCAATGTACTTTAAAAAAACATCCCACGTGTGTTGTCTCTCATAGGATTTGAATAAGCTAGTAGAACCCTTGCTTAGCAAGCCTCTTGCTTGCTTGAAGATTTTTATTAGAATTTGAGTTTCCATATCTCTTTGGTAGATTTTCGTGTGTAGGAGTTAGTTAGCTTTGAGCGTTGAGTAGTTCTTATCATTTTGTATCCTTTTCTTGTGATCTTTTCTTTCCCATTTTTTAAAGAAATCTACCATTTTCTTCTAAATTTGCCTCAAAGCGCATATCAACACTACTTTTATGAGAAATTTTTGTTTTTGGAGTGAACAGGTGTCTCTATGTGCATGCGTAGGGCCACCAAATATCTTTTCTTCATTGGTTCTCAAATCAGGAGCAAGAGTTTTGAGTGAGATAACATGCATTACAAAGGTATTATTGTCTTGTTTGAGTTTGCAGAATCTATCACGTTTAGTCCTTAAGAGTTCAGAAAACCATCAATTTGATTGAACAAAGGTATTTGTGAGTATATCTATTAGGCCATCTATACTTCAAGCTTGCAAAGGAAAGGTGTAAATTCTCCCATCATGCAAGACCCCATACTCATGGAAAGAGCATGAAAGTAGACAATGCCTATTATTTACAACCTTGCAACAACAAAGTGAGACTTTAGTATGGATCATAGCTCAACACTCACAAAAAAAAGAGGAGTTCATTCACTTCAGCTCTCTCAAATAGGTTATAGACATCATCCTTGCTTAAGGTAATATTTAGAAATCCCAAATTTTTCATTCTCATAGCTGACTATTAATGGTTTTTCATATGCCTATGCTAAAAAAGAATTACATTTATATATAAAAAAAGCTTAGAAGAATCCAAGAGCATGAGCAAAGCTCTTAGGATTTCTCCTTGCACCAACATATAGGACCACAAATACTACTATGAAAAGGTTGGAATTTATGTCAATCGTAGGAGAACCATTTTTTTGAAAGGACGGATGTTTCATTTTATTTAAAACACCACCCTCCCAAGGAATCTTCAAAGGTTCCTCAAGTTTGGCTAGAGAGGGTATCATTTTAGAGTTCTACAATTGAAAAAAATTTGTAAAAAATTAGAAACAACATGAGAATAACAACATGAGAATAACAACATTACATGTTAAATCATTCTTGAATCTTGCATAATCTATGAGCTTATACAAAACCATGACATAAAATTCATGAATCCATGATAATATCACTATTTGAGAGCTCATGAATCTTATATCTATCATCAAAAAACTCAACAACCAAGTGAATCTTGGCTACTGGTAAAACTAATCAAAAAGTTTCTGTGATCCCTAGCCTATATAAGGCATGAAATAGTGTGAATGAAATACCATAACTAGTAGTTAGAATGATATTTTAACCCCCATGATAGGATAAGAGGAGTTGTTAGCACATGTTCTCATACTTATGTGTCCTTGAAGTTTATTTGATGTGAACCATTTCCCTAGACATGGGCACCTTTTACTAATGGTATTGGCTAGAATTTTTCTCTATATGTAACCCATATACATGATATACTCATATGTTGTGGCATTTTGTACTTATGGATTCACTTATAGCTCTCAATTCACTCATTCTCATATTACTCATCATCTATCAACAAAATGCACTTTCAGCCATTGTATATCTTTATGATTTGATCTCGTTCTTTTCTCTTATGTGAACTTCTATTCTCACCCCTCACTCATGTCCTGAGGAAGGAGATAAGGAAGAGAGCTCACACACACACACACTCTCATAATCAAAGAGAAGCACACACACACACACACACACAGATTGACAAGGAAGAATGATCTTCTTCTTCTTCTTCTTCTTCTTCTTCTATTATATAAAAGGAATGTACATGAATGACCTAAAAAACAATACTACAAGTACAATATATAAAGAAAAATAAATAAGTAAAATACTAAGGTCTACAAATGAGTGAGTTGGCAAGAAACAAATGTGCCATTACTCTAGGTAGATAAATCTAGTGAAGCTCAATGAAGTGTCCTTGACATATACTGGCGTGACCACAATACATGTCAGAGAAATGAAAAAGTGATACATGTCATCCTAGATCATCATATGTTGAGCTTGAGATCTCAACACTCCCCCTCAAGCTCAATGTCATGTCCTCTAATCCAAGCATCTTTCGAAAGTTCTTCAGATTTTTTGCTCCAAGAGCTTTAGTGAAAATATCACCAACCTACTCATCCGTTCTGGCATAAAATATCACTCTAATGAAGTGGTAATGTATCTAGATATTATTTGTTCTAGCATGAAAAATAAGATTCCATGCTAGCTGTATTCTATTAAGATTATCACAATACATGGTGATAGGATTTTGCACTTCCACACCTAAATCTGCAAGTAGCATCTCTAGCCATGATGCCTCACATGCTGCCATTGCAGTGCCTCTATACTCAACCTCTATACTTGAAAAAGCAACAGTGGGTTGCTTCTTACTGCTCCATGTAATAGCTACACTCCCAAGTAAGAATAGAAAGCCACTACTAGATCTTCTATCTGGAATGCTACTAGCCGAATCTACACCAGCTTCATCAAACAATGCATGATCCAAAGTAGCACTCACATACTGTAGAGTGCGCCTAAGAGCATCTAAATGTGGCTTGCGTGGAACCTGCACAAATTGACTTTCAAGTCCAAGAGTGTAGCTTAGGTCAGGCCTTGTAATTGTGAGATATATCAAACCTCCCACAATTTTCCTGTACATAGTAGCATTTTCTAATGCTTCACCTGATATAGTATCCAAGTTCAAATTCTGATCTAATGGCATAGAAATTGGCTTACAATTAGCCATACCATACCTTTGCAGCATGTTCAAGGCATATTGCCTTTGTGACATCTATATACATATTTCTGTATGTATAAACCCAATGCCCAAGAGATAGTGCAACACACCAAGATCTTTCATGGCAAATTCCTGCATAAGAAGTTGTTTTACCTCCTTAATGCTTGCTTCATGGTTGCCTCCTACAATCAAGTCATCAACATAAATAGCCACAATTGTGATGCCATCATCACCCTTCCTTGCATATAGTGAATGATGTACATCACACATAGAAAACCTACACTACAACATATCAGGGGCATACTGGCATTGTGCATACCGATGGTCATGTGTCGGTGTCTGTATGACCGTCGAAAACCCTGGAAAAACCATGGAGGCAATATACACCTCAGTATGACCTACATCAGTATGCACATCGGTATGAGTGTCGGTAAATTACTAGAAAGTAGCGATGTGCATACCGATGCTCATACCGATGCGCATACCGACGAAGTGTTTTAATCGAACTCGAGAGCAAAACTTTGACATTCATCGCGTTTTAAAACAAAACCTGCTACAATGAACTTTGCATGCGCGAGCTACATCTCTCTTTCTCAATCTCTCTCTCTCTATGCACACCTCTCTAGTTTTCTAGATCTGAAGTTTTGGTAAGTATCGCACATACAGTAGCACTCTTTTATCTTTCTTTATGTTTTCCCTTTTCTAATTTCTTTTCTCTTTAGTTTTGCAAGAGATATTGGCATCAAGTATTTGGAATTTGAGGAAGGACAACTATAAGTGGATTTTGATGACAAGGATCCAAAAAATTACATCAATGTAAGTGATTGTTTTGTTTTCGATTGACATAAGAGAGATGAAATAAAGAGAGAGATCTAGAGAAACATAAAGAGAGAGAGAGAGACATATACATATACATACACACTCACATATGTATACACACATATGTGCATACACACATGCATATGCATACATACATACACACACATATGCATATACATACACACATATGTGCATACACACATACACATGCATATGCATACATACATACACACACAAATTGCATATACATACACACATTTTATACATATATACATACACACATGCATATGCATACACACATGCATATACATACACACATATGTGCATACACACATACACATGCATATGCACACACACATACACAAATGCATATGCATACACACATGCATATACATACACACATATGTGCATACACCACATGCATATTTATATACATACATACATACACACATGCATATACATATGCACATCTGTACATACACACATACACATGCATATACATACACACATACACACATGCATATGCATACATACATACACACACAAATTGAATATACATACACACATGCATATACATGCATACATACAGACATGCATATGCATATTCATACATACATACATACACACATGCATATGCATACACACATGCATATACATACACACATATGTGCATACACACATACATATGCATATGCATACACACATACACAAATGCATATGCATACATACATACACACACAAATTGCATATACATACACACATTTTATACATACATAGATACACACATGCATATGCATATACATACATACACACATGCATATGCATACACACATGCATATACATACACACATATATGCATACACACATACACATCCATATGCATACACACATACACATGCATATGCATACACACATACACATGCATATGCATGCACACATACACAAATGCATATGCATACACACATGCATATACATACACACATATGTGCATACACCACATGCATATGCATATACATACATACATACATACACACATGCATATGCATACACACATGCATATACATATGCACATATGTGCATACACACATACACATGCATATGCATACACAGATACGCACATGCATATGCATACATACATACACACACAAATTGCATATACATACACACATGCATATACATACATACATACACTCATGCATATGCATACACACATGCATATACATACACATATGTGCATACACACATACACATGCATATGCATACACACATACACAAAGGAATATGCATACACATATGCATATGCATACACACATGCATATGCATACACACATGCATATGCATACACACATGCATATGCATACACACATGCATATGCATACACACATGCATATGCATGCACACATGCATATGCATACACACATGCATATGCATACACACATGCATATGCATACACACATGCATATGCATACACACATGCATATACATACACACATATGTGCATACACACATACACATGCATATACATACACACATGCATATGCATACATACATACACACACATATGCATATACATACACACATGCATATACATACACACATATGTGCATACACATGCATATGCATACACACATGCATATGCATACACAAATGCATATGCATACACAAATGCATATGCATACACAAATGCATACGCATACACACATACATATGCATACACAAATGCATATGCATACACACATGCATATGCATACATACATACATATACATACACACATGCATATCCATACAGACATGCATATACATAAATACACAAATGCATGTGCATACACACATGCATATGCATACATACATACACACACATATGCATATACATACACACATGCATACAAACATACACACATACATACATACATTTTTATGAAATATTAGAGAAAAATCTAAAAATATAAAACATAAATAATTAAATATCTAGAAAGAGATATTTAAATTTTTAGGGTTTCTATATATATATATATATATATATATATATATATAATTAAATATACTAAAAATAGGATTTTTGAGTTTTTACACACACACACATACATACAAAGATACACACATACATACATACACACATACACACATACAAACATACATACATACATTTTTATGAAGTATTAGAGAAAAATCTAAATATATAAAATATAAATAATTAAATATCTAAAAAATAGATCTTTAAATTTTTAGGTTTCTATATATATATATATATATATATATATATATATATATATATATATATATATATATATATATATATATATATATATATATATATATATATATATATATATATATATATATACCAAAATTAGGATTTTGGAGTTTTTATACAATGAAATATATGTGAAAATATCTAAAAAATAAATCTATTAGCTTTTTAGGATATATATATATATATATATATATATATATATATATATATATATATATATATATATATATATATATATATATATATATATATATATATATACATATATATATATATATATATATATATATATATATATATATATATATATATATAGATATCCTAACGTCTCCACATTGGATCGGATGGGATCTCCATGTATACCTTGGGGAGCGCATGACCATGACGACCCCAAGATATATCACATACGTGATGGAGCTTCGGTCATGGATGCAGCCAGAAAGTCCATGAGTCAACGCATTCCACAGCTTTGCTCCATAGAGTTTGCACATTCTCTCATGTTAAAATGGAGCGAACATGATAAGGATTCCAAAAATTGTATCACACAATCGATATATGAAGAGTACCAACCAGCACTTGGGCATCCTATTGTGAGCTCAGAATGGATTCAGTATATGGCACGTGAGGTGATGCCTCATCGGCGGTCCAAGGCTCGTGATGCTTTCAAACTAGGCTTACCAAAGCGTGTATGGTTAGATGTTGAAGATTGGGAATCGATTCAGGATGAGCAATGACGTACTACTGACCGATATCGTCAGCAGGCATCCACATGTTTAGATACGATTGGACGGACACCTTTGGGTAGCAGCGGATATGATAGTATGGGCTACCAATTTGTAAGTATCATTTTAATTATTGATTTTTTTTGTGTTAAGCACATCATGTATGTCCATCTAACATTTTACATATTTAATATAGGAGTTGGCAGTGGGTCATCCTCCGACGCGAACCGAAGAAGCTTATGGATATCGTCATGGATTGGTTGCACTGTTGCAAGACTTAGAGGGATGCAGTGCAATCATTTCATGGGAGAAACTATGATGAGGTAAACTTATAGCTTGGTTTCAGATTTTAAGTTTTTGTTCATAAATGTCATGTCAATTTGTCTCATTTTTATGCATATGCTTTGTTGCAGGATTGTAGGTGTAAAGGTTTTGATCCCCTTGAGCATATGTATGGTAGTGCTTTTCCACAATTAAGTATTACACTCATATGTGGCAATGGTGCACCATAATTTTGTATTTGGTCCCTATATGGAAGTGCTTTGTCACATTTGTATTCGGTTCCTATATGGAAGTGCTTTGCCACACTCTTATACATGCTTCATTTATGGAATATACAACTTTTTTCTACATGATTCATGGTTCATTTTTGCTCATCTCTTTTGTGTCCGACAATATTTTGCTATATCAAATCATGTTTTGGTTTCCATTAGAGTACATATCACATGTACTCGGATTTCTTTGGGTAGAGTGTATTGTCTTTTGCTAAACAACATCATGGTAATGTTTTTGTAGCAAAAGACAACACACTCTACCCAAAAAAACTTTTGCAGACATGGTTGTCTGTATGAGCGATGGTACTCCCAGCATGTCACCGATATAAGCATCAGTACTCCCAGCACAGTCGCCAATATGAGCGTTGATATGAGTGTTGTAATTTTCAATGCTCATATCAACACTTATACCGATGCTCATACCAATGCATATATGGATGCCTATACCGGCACTTCAGTTTTGGTGCACATACCGACCACAACACCGACCTCATGAGCAAAATGGGCCCATTCAATTTCCTCAGTAAAAGCCTCGGTATACCCTCGATATGTTGTAGTGCTAGTGGTGGTTAAGTAGTCAGCAATCATTGCATGCCAAGCACGAGGACCTTGTTTAAGCCCATACAAAGCCTTTTGCAACCTATAGACATATTTTGGGTGCTTTGAATCTTCATATATTTGTGGTTGGTCCATGTATAATTCTTCCTATAACTCACAATGTAGGAAAGAATTCTTTACATCCATCTGATGCAAAGTCCATCCTTTTGTTGTAGCTAATGCAACAAGTGTTCTCATAGTAGACATTTTTTTTTTAATATAAAGGAAGTTCGGCATTAGCCTACTCTCTCGGACTTGAATTAAATAAAGAAAAGTACAAGAGAAGGGGACTAGTGCCCACGGGACCCCCCAAATCCCACAAAGCAGGGGAAGCTTTTACAGAGCTTAGATGACATTACAAAGAAGGTTAATTACCCTCTCATCACCCTCATGTGGGGCCCACTTGGGTTTAAGCTTGTTATCGATCAAAAGGAGTACTTGATGATGCCTAAAGGGGGGGGATTTTTTACAGTTGACAATCCTTTTGCCAAGGAGGAACAGCGATTTCTCAATTGACCACTCCTTGGGGGAGTCACCGAAGTTGAAAGCACATCTTTCCCGCCAGATTTTCCATAGAACCTCCCCTCTGATGGCGTTCCAGAGAGTCGCGGAGCAGCCGATCGCTTCTCCCAGCAGGGCTTGCTGCCAACTGAGACGTTTTTGAAGTCCAATTCTCTTTCCAACCACCTGCCAGAGTCTGTTGGAGTTGGGGCAGCTAAAGAAGATGTGTGAAACATCTTCGATAGACCGGTAGCAGCGTTTGCACCAGGGAGGGATCCCACAAATTTTGCTGGCCTTAAGGTTGGTCCAGATTCCATGATGAAGAATTTGCCATAAGAGGACAGACTTTTTGATTTCTATGAGGGGGTGCCAGATAGCCATGAACTTCATATCCCACCGAAGCCGCCTCCATGAAAGGCACCACTTTTTGTTGAGGTTAACCTGATAGTCGATCGTTTCTTTGATGTTCGGGATTTTTGATAGGCTATTCCCATTGTGCCATTTGAGACCAAGCGAGCTCGACATGTCGTGTCCCATGAGAAGGCAAACTTTGTGTCGGTCCCAGGCGAGACATCTGCTTTGCAAAGTGTTCCATTCTTCATGCGAAATGTTGATGCTAGGGTCAATATCCTCAAAGTTGATCCAGCGGTTGGTGTCTTGTTTCCAGAGATGTTTCCATTTTTTGAAGCCTTTGTTCCATAGCTTCTTGGCATTTTGAATGTTCCAAGATTCCACACTCCGGATGCCATGGATCGGAAACCAGATAGAGTCGTTTTGTCTGATACCGGCAGCCCACTTCCAGTCTTCGCAGATTCTTGTGAAGCTTTTAACTATATTCCAACTCTTCCAAAGGGAGCACACCAGATTAGAGCCTTTCGGGAAGACGGGGATCGGGGAAAATAGTAAGGTCAAGATGTCAAGATTCTTCCAATTTGGGAAACCCATGAGCGCCAACTCATTCTTGTTTCTGAAGATCAACTTGGCCCATGAGGCCTCCCCGTTGCACCAAGCCTTAATCATCCATTTGGCCGACAGTTTGTTAGCCATGCACCCAATGTCCAAGATACCAAGTCCCCCACTATCTCTATGGCTGGTGCTGATGGACCATTTGATTTTAGGCACCCCCCTCCTATTGTGGTCGCCCGTCCAAAGGAAGTTTCTACAAATACTATCCAGTTTGGACAGATCTTGCTCTTTCGGTCTCCAACAAGAAAGGAAATAAATGGTAGATGATAAGAGGAACGTGTTGATAACCATAGCACGACCAGCAAGATTGATTTGCATACCTCTCCAATAGTTAAGCTTGTTTTCGAGCTTGGCAAGCACCCAGTTCCACCGCTGTTCCATAGAGACGCCAAACCCCAAGGGAATCCCAAGAAGCCAAAAAATTTGGCCCTGCGGAATGATTTGACAGCCATGATCAATGAGAAGGTCGGGTTGTGACCCACTAATAGCTCTAAAGGCGGTCTTAGAGTGGTTGATTATGGAACCAGAGGCTTCACAAAAGGTAGCAAGACACTTCCAGAACGTCTCCAGGCTGGTACTATCATTGTGAACAAAAGCGTTCATATCATCGGCAAAAAGTCTCATGGTGATCTGACTGTGGTCATGCGGCAATCGAAGGCCTTTAATGTTACCAGCCTCCACCTGATGCTCCACCAGCCTGCTAAGCCCTTCCGTGGCAATGGCAAAGAGAAGGGGAGCCAATGGGCATCCTTGTCTGATAGATCTTTTAAGTTTGATCACCTTTGAAAGTTTTCCATTAATGTTAATTTGGGTCCATGCGTTTCCGAGAAGGGTCGCGATCATCTTGGTGAATTTCTGACTACATCCAAGATCTTGTAGCGACTGTAGAATATAGTCCCATTCTAGCCTGTCGTAGGCTTTATCAAAGTCGATCTTGAGGAATACTACTTCTTGTTTAGACTCATTTGCAAATTCAAGACCTTCCCAGATATCTATAATGGTTTCCAAAATTGACCTGCCTTTGATGAAACCTTTTTGGTCCTCACTTAACCACGCTCTCAAGTGGCAAGAGATTCTGTTGGCAATGACTTTGGCGATGATCTTGTATCCTATTTGGAGCATTGTAATGGGACGCCAGTTCTCTATTCTGTTCTTTTCCCCTTTTTTGTGTACTAACTTGATAATACCATTGTTGAGACAAGAAGGAAGCGCGCCAAACTTGAGTGCCTCTTGCCAAACCAAGCGAAGAGGGGTGGCAACCACCAACTTGAAGGATTTAAAGAACTCATTAGTGAGCCCATCGGGTCCCGAGCTTTTACCTGAAGGGAGGGCATCGATGACCTCAATGATTTCGGCTTCAGAGATAGAGGCATGAAGCAGAGAGTGGAGGTTGAGTGGTATCCTGTGGGGGGAAACCCTAGAAATGGCTGCCATACAGTCCCTTCTATGGTGGGAGAGGGGGTTTGAGGTCCCCAGGAGTCTCGTGAAGTGCCCTTCAATGACCCCAAAATTATCTTCTTCCGTATTGCATACATTACTATTCCTTGAAGAAAATTTGCACTCCTTGAAGAAAATTTGCAAATTTTTCCTTTGTATCTCTTCCTCGTATCACAGTAGCGCTCTGATTTTTCGAAGTCCTTTCTGGGCTTGAGATTTTCCTTTGTTCACTTCCTCCTCGAGCCTCCAGAGTCTATGATATAGAGCTTCTCTACGGGCCCGCCGCATAGTCTCTAGCATCTTCCTGGATCTAATCATGATTTGTCGTGACTTATCGACCGCGCTTCTCCAACTCTTGGCTGGGGACAAGCCAGAGGCGAATGCCTCCTTCCACACATCAGAAATTTCTTGATGGACATTTTGGGGGCTGAAGATTTCCTCATAATCAATGCCATATGTCTGTGCATATCCTTTTTCTATGTATCATGCTTTTCTACCTGCTTATGCTACCATCAGCATTGTGCTTCACCTTGTAAACCCACTTGCAATCTATGGACTTCTTCCCTTGCGATAATGGAACCAGCTTCCATGTATTGCTTCCATAAAGGGTAGCCATCTCCTCATCCATAACTTTTTCCTAATCTGCATTTCCAATTGCATCATCAAAACAAGAAGGTTCAGCATCTTGTATTACCTTGGTCATGTAGGCACAATTATGAGCCATATAACTATCATATGTCAATCGTTGCATAGAATTCCACAACCTCCCATATTTTCTTGGTCTTGGGTCACTTCTCCCTGTATCATCTGCATGTGCCTTTCTACTACTAGATTCTTCATAGAGGGCAATCCAAGGTCCTCATCAAGGCTCTTCTCTGAACCACTTGAATCTCCATCAATGTCTTGAAAACCTGTAGATGCTTTACTACCAGTAGAAAGCTTTTCTTTAGCCTTCTTTGATGTAGTTGATGAATTTGCTGGATTGAAATTTTCATGCAATCTTTGAGAACATGGATTTGAGTTGGAACTATTGCTTAGTGATACATCTAGTCCACTCAAAACTTGAGATTCTGCACTTGATTTTTCAGCATTTTCTTTGTCATTTGTTTGAACATCAAGTTCATCTTTTGCATCTACATAGAAGCTTGACATTTCATCAAACACCACATCTTTGCTTACCTTCACCTGTCATGTGAGTGGATTATAACATTTATACTCCTTTTGCTCAAGGAAGTATCCAATGAAGATAAAGTTTTCTACCTTTGGATCAAGCTTCATCCTCAACTCATATAGAACATGTACATATGCAATACACCAAATACGTTCATATGTGATAAGTTTGGCTTTACACCTGTAAACTTCTCTTCAGGTGTAGCTCGATGTACAACAGCGATCGGAGTTCTCCTCTTGATGTATATAGGGGTATGCATAGCTTCTCCCCAATAATAATGAGGCATATTCTTCTCAGCCATCAAAGCTCTTGCTATTTCTGCAATATGTCTATTTGTGCATTCAACAATGCCATTATGTTATGGTGCATACCTGCATAAAAATTGATGTCGAATTCCATGACTCGAAAGAAAGTTGATGAACTCATTTGACATGTATTCACCTCCTCCATCAGACCTTAATATCTGAATATACTTTCTTCTCTGGTTTTCCACAATAGCCTTAAAATCCTGGAAGTGATTGAACACCTCACTCTTCCCTTTCATGAAATATATCCATACTTTTCGTGTATGCTCATCAATGAAAGTAACATAAAACTTGCAACCACCCTTAGATGTCGTCTTTGCAAGACCTCAAACATCTGTATGTACTATTTCTAATACATTCTCACTAACATGCTTGTCATGTGAAAATGATGCTCTTTACTCTTTATCAAATTGACATGATGCACATACCTTTTGCATTTCTGCAACTTTGAATTTGGTAGTCCACTGACAATCTCCATGGACTACATCAATTTTAGCCTCTGCAAGTTTGCATGTCCAATTTGTTTATGCTAGATCTCTATATCAACAATAACTCATGCACCTTTTGCAAACATGGTTGCATTCATTTCAAGACTCATTTTCACATTTAAGGTGAACATCCTACCCACGTTGTTTCCTTTGGCGATCAATCTTCCATCCTGTTTATACTCCTCTACATATAACCCATCAACATTGAACCTGACTTGTAAACCTTGGTCAACCATTTGTCCAACTGAAACCAAATTCTTTGTTATATTTGGAACGTGAAGCACATCAGCAAGATGTTTTACCTTTCCATCCTCCATAGATAGTGTTATGTCTCTTTTATGCTCGATCGGTGTGATATGTTATCACGTGTTTCAATGACCAAACTATTCCAAGCCTCTTTTCGAGGCTTAGCATCCTCTATGAGTCCAATCATGCTATCCTGTATGCTAACAGATAGCTAATACATTATGTTTTGTGCTCCTTGATTCCATTTCTCATATTCTCTTAACTCATTTGCAGTCCGATTCCTCTCTGATAACTACAAAGAATTTTTGTTCTCTCCTTCGATGTACTTCTAGTAGCCTTTTCCCATCAAGAAATTCATCATTCTGAATCTCCAAGCATGGACGTTCTTCTTGTCCAGCTTATCTCTCATAAGCTTACTCATTTCATCTACATTCGCCATTTTTGCAGCAATTCATAGCACTACAAAACACTATAAGCAGTACTTCTGCTTGAACACTATCGCGCTATGACATGATAATTCGATCTCGAAAAAACACACTTTTCGTGTATCAATAGTACATGGAATCACTTGAAATTGTTGATATAGAATATATGAGTATTATGGAACAAGACACAAGTTACAATTTTTCAAACTGACTTGGTTTTTCTATGGGACCCACCTTTGCGGGCTCAAAACGGAGGTCGAGATGGCTTTGAAACTCTGATCTAACAAAAACAAGTGTTCCTAAAGGGATAACTCCCGAAACTATTTTGACGCCTTCTACGTTCATGCAATTTTCATAGCAATGGGAGGTCGTTTGTGAATCGCCTTTCTCCATGCTTTCTCACGTGCTATTCATTGTTGGCCTTCTCCACAAGCTCTCTACAACCACACTGTCTCTAATACCATGTCAGGAGGAAGGAGATAAGAAAGAGAGCTCACACACACACTCTCATAATCAAAGAGAAGCACACACACACACACACACATAGATTGAAGCAAGGAAGAATGATCTTGTTCTTCTTCTATTACATAAAAGGAATGTACAAGAATGACCTAAAACAACAATTCACCAAGTATAATATATAAAGAATAGTACATAAGGAAAATCCTAGTGCCCGCGAATAAGTAAGCTGGCAAGAAACAAATGTGCCATCACTCTTGGTAGATAACTCTAGTAAAGCTCAATGAAGTATCCCTAACATATATGAGTGTGAACACTATACATGTTAGAGACATGAAAAAGTGATATGTGTCATCCTGGATCATCACATGTTGAGCTTGATATCTCAATAACTCACTCACATCGAACAATGGTAACATGGCAAGTTCAACTCCTTCTCAACCTAATGTCTTTTCATCATGTCACCACACAGACTTTTAACAGTTCAAGTTGGCTTTGGAGCATATAAATACAAATTTCAACACTAAAAGATGATTTTCACAAGGTGCATTGGGGTTTTACACCTCTTTAGAATCAATTCATAAAGTGATATTCGCCATCATAGTTTAAATGTTTTCAGTTTCATTTCAATTTTATTGAAATTCATATATTGCTACTTTTGTGTTCTTTGGTGTAATGGCAAGCAACAATGACTTGTTTGCATGATTCAAGTAGAGCATAAGCTTAATGGGACCACTTATCAAATGTGTTCTTACATGATGAAGCACATTCTTGTTGCAAAGCAACTATGGACCATAGTGGGAGATGTTGACAAGCGACCTAATAGTTCTTCTACTATGCAACCTATTGTTATAGATTCAAGATCTTATTTAAGTATAGCTTCCATTTCTTCTCCACCTATGCAAGTGCAACTTGGATATGATCAAAAGGATTCCCCATCTCATGCGTTGATTTCCCTTTATGTGAAGGAGCATATTGTTCCACACATCAGATCATGCACTACATCAAAACAAGCTTGGGATACACTTGCTTCTCTGTATGATGTGCATAATGAAGCACATGTTTCTTACTTGATAAAGTGACTTGAAGATGTATTTATGGCTGAAAATGTGTCAATTGGATGCATATGTTACATAAGTTAAGATTTGAAAGAGAAATGATCAAATATTGATTAGATAGTTCTAGATGAATCACTCATTTCTACGCTACTCAAAGGATTTCCACAATATTTTCAAACATTATCTACTACATATTGTTTGGTTGCAAAGGATATCCAAATATGTATAATTTTGATGAGGTTTTGTCTCTTCCTTTGCTAGAGGAGCAATCAAGAGTGAATAGAAGTGGTTTGCCTGATGGAATGCAAGAACTTCCTATTATGCAGAAGGGAAAAAGAAAGTATGATTCAACTTTGGGTACATCAAAACCAAAGACAGAGTCTTCCTCTTGCACTTCTTCCTATCTTGATGGTAATATGAAAAAGAAAAAGAGATGCAAGCATTGTCAAAAATCTAGACATATCATTGATGAGTGTAGAAATCATGTCAAACATAATGAAAAGAAAAAAAACTAGCATTTGTATTTTTAAGAATACATATAATGCAAAGAATGATGAAGGCATTGTTGGTTAAGATGTTTGGGCATGTGCTATTACATGTCATTGTGATTTATGATCACATTCTATATGTATGATTATGAATGAGGCTATTTTAGATCAATTTTTTGGTAAGGGTGCTTCAAAGCATGTCAACTCATGCAAAAGGAATTTTGCATCTTTGAAAGATCCACACAATGGAGGATATGTTGTATTTACAAACAATGCTTCTTATTCTATTATTGGAGCTCGCAAAATCGAGCTGCAGGCTATAGATGGATGTATTGTCACTATCAAGAATGCACTGTATGTACTTAAGATCAAGAAAACTTGATTTCTGTTCCTACTATTGCTAGTGTTAGACTTCATGTAAACATGTTTGAGAGCAAATGTATGGTTCATGACTTCAACAATGGTGATGTTATTGTGATGTTGGTGATTTTATGATATGGCTTGTATCACTTGGACATATATAAGAGAGTTGCATCGAGCACCTTAATGGGAGACACTTCTTTTATATTCAAATGGAGTTATGGCATGCTCCTTCTAGTCATTTCAACTTAAAAAGTTTTCTTTACTTGAAAAATAAAGATATGGTCATCCATTTTTCGAACACTTTGAGTCCATTTAGAACCATGCATGTGAAGTTTGTGTACTCAGAAAGATGCATCATGCTCTATTTCCCAAAGATGCTGCTACATTCGCTTAACAAAAATTGCATAAGCTTTTGATTATTTGCATGGATCTTGGTGGTCTACAGAAGCATGCATGGATCGTGGTGGTCTACAAAGATGAGTGACTTATTATGGTTATAGGCATATATAGAATTTGAGGGGAAAAAACCTCTTAAAGAAGGAAAAAGTGCCCCAACAATCCTAGTGTGTTCACACACATCACTACAAAAATATATCAAAAAATCCCCTGTGAGAGTGATGTAGTGAATAAGGAGCTAGCATTCATGTGAAGGGAAGTGCTAAGCTATGTACAATCATTCCATACAAGGAAGTAAGCCCAAAGCTTTGTAGAAAGCTTCAAATTTCTCCCTAGGCAAAGCCTTTATGAAAACATCTACACTGTTCTCCTATGTGGGCACATATGCCAAATTGACCTCTCTAGCAAAGAACCTCTCCTTGACATAATGATAGTGCACTGCTGTTGTCTAGATTTTCTCTCCTCTCTCATTCATGAAGGCCTATAGGAAAGACATTCAGTGAAGGTAGCCAAAATTCCCTCAGAAGTCCAATATACGTCAAGGATGTCAAAGGGAGTTCACATGCAAACTTTGGAAGAAATCAAGGAAATCTAGGATAGCGGTCAAAGTTGGTCAAATTTTTGAAATTAGGGCAAAAATTTAAATGTCTCCAAATCACATGAAAATCCATATACTTGTAAAGCCTATCAAAGGCAGTCTATAGCCTGAGTTTCACATGTAAATGGATTTTTTAGCACATTGATATGCCATGTGCATTTTGTAAAAAATGTAATTTTTCCACTTAGACCCTACAAAAGAATCTTGTATAGGAATTTTTGTTAGCCATATGGTTTGACATGTATAAAGATCATATGTGGCTACATATTTGTACAAATTTTCAAGGCTATCAGAGCTTCTTAGGCACCTTAATGTCACCTTGCAAACTTCCAAATGTAGTCAAACTTGTATAAGAGAGATTCATATGGGAGTTTTTTCAGCATATTCCTAAAGGAGACCTTTCAAAACGTAGCCTAAAAATTTTCATATTCATCGAAGGAAATTTGAAGGGTCAAATAGCACAAAATCCAGTTTTCAAGGTCATCATATTTTCCTAAAATAAGAAAATTGAAGGCTTGAAGGGATTGAACCATGTTGTACGGTCAGGATGAGCTCACATTCAAGGGTGGAGATGCACTAAAGCATAAAGCAAGGAGGATCCATGAGTTTTTTTCATTGGATAAGCCTTTTTTGATGGTCAAAGATCAATAATGCAAAGTTCGTTTAAAAACAACAGCTTATCTTATCCAAATTGATATTAGCACTGATCTGATGGTCCAGATCAACCCCAGATCCAATGGTGGAGAATGAATGCATCTAATTTCCCCCCTTTGCCCTAGATATCATCTAAAGAACAAATCCTAGCCATCCATTTGATAAATCCAATGGTTGTAATCAAAAGCAGCTAATCTTAGGGTTGAGAGTTGATTTCTCTAGATCCAAGGGCCCAAATTCATTCAAGAAACTATAAAATTCCCCCTCCAAACTCATAGAGCATCATTGTTAGGCATCCATAGGGCCCTTGCTAGCACATGGTTTCCTTGAGACGATCACCCTCACTTGAGCATGTGAGGATCCAAGGTGGGCTAGTAAGAGCATAATTCCTGGAATCAAGTTTTAGAGTTCCACTCTAGGATAGGCTCATAAAACTAATGGTTCCTCTTTCTTTGCTCACCCTCAATGGAGCGTGTGAGTAAGTTAGAGTAGGTTTTATGAGTCTTAGACTTCTTTAGAAACACATTATGATCCTAGAAAGACATAGGGTAAATGAAGTGGAACCTATCCTCTTACATGTGACATTCGGTTGAACTGTCATGGAGAGAGGGTCGTGCGGACCACCTTTGACCAGTAGAATGCTTAGCTTAAGGTTTTACAAGATTCATGTTTATGTATGTCATAACAATATCTTCTAATTCATGTCTTTGGTCTTTTGTCTCTTAGTCTCTTATATGTTTTTACATGTCTCCTTTTATCTCTTTCTGTGTGTGAGAGGGCTCCACAGTCTTGCGCTGAACCAATCAGGATGATCCATTGAGGTTGAGACAATAATTTTCTATTCATTCATAAATCATGACCCACATGCATTCATACCACCCACAAACACACATGAATATGTTTCAATTTTGAAAGTGTATAAGAAGCTCCATTCTTGGACCATTCTTCCTTTTAAAACTCATTCATGTGTGTGGTTTTCTTTTTGTTCTCATCATGCATACATCTAGAAGAACCCACACATATGAATTAAATTTCGAAAGTGTATAAGAAGCTCTATTGTTTTTGGACCATTCTTCCTTTCCAAATTGATTCATGTGAATGGTTTTCTTTTGTCCTCGTCATTTATGTTCATGTGTTTATCTTGCATTCATATGTTCCCCTTTCCATAATCAAATCATGATATCTCTTCTTCCCATACCCAACTTCATCTTCACCTTCACATTTTTTTATCACATAAACCTTCCAACATTCACTAGCTTCAAACACTCTACGTGAGCCGTGATTGGACCCCATCCACTCGGATTGTGATCACCTCCACATTTGAACGCAATGTGAAATGCTTCATGGCATTTGCTTCTGCTCTTGTTGGAAGGTTGTGATCCATATCTTTTGTTTCATATTTTTCAACCTCATCATATCATCATCATCATTCTTGAGTATTGCACTCGATTTCTCACAATATCGTGCACATCTTTCTCGTGAAGTAAACGCATTTGTGAGAGATCTAGAACATTGTGCATCACTTGCTTATTCACATAAATGGAGGAAGGATTCAAATCCCTTATTGTTGAGAAACAAGGCCAAATAATAATCTCTTCTATGTTGAGAGATAAGGGAAAATTCGATGACATCAACATTACAAGCTACTTAGAGTTGTTTGAAGAGAAAGCTATGATTTTTGTTCTTCTTGAAGATCTTTTGAAAACATTCTTTGAACGAATTGTTGATAGCTCTATCATAAACCATGTTCCTCAATATGATAGTCTTTCTTGGAGTGATTTTAGAAAGGAGATGCTTAAAGAATTCTATCTTGAAGATTATAGCAATCATAGTTGGTATGGATTCTTATGATGGGTCAATTCCCCAAGGTGTAGTAGCTCTATTACTCACTTACAAAATGAGTGTATTAGACACTATGAACAACTTCCTGATGAGGATAAGATAATTTTGAAACCTGATCTTGTGATCAAATTTCTTAATCTTCTTCATCCTCAAACTCATAGGGAAGTTGAATGGTGATTACAGGAGCTAGATAAGCGCTATGGTCTTACTGATAATTGGCAAAAAGTGCATAAAGTAGTACAGGTTGTAGCCCATAGACATCAAAGACAATCCATGCTTTATGAGCAAACTAGTCTTCCTCAAGCTAACCTTCCACAAGCTAAAGAGCAAGTTAGAGAACAATCCCCTGTTATGCATTTTGACTCTACCCCTATTCCTCACATCATGAAGCCTAGTCAAGTTTTAAAGTAGATCCAAATAAAAGTGTGGTTGACCAATCTCAAGTCGAAATTCTCACTAAGCAAATGGAAAGTCTTATTGCTACACAATCCAATTTTGCCAAGACTATAGATGATTTACAATCTAATTACATCAAAACTTTCCAAAATCAAATGAACCCAATGTCTTTTCAAGAGCCTTATCAACATGTTATAGCTCCCAATAGAAATCCTCAAGTAGCTCCTACTTAAGCACATCAAGTTCCTCCAATGCATAATCCTTCAATGCAAAATCATCATCCTCATGTGCAAAATCCTCAAATGTATCAAAACATGTATCCTCAAGCTTCTCAAATAGCTTTTCAAAATCCTCAAAATCAAAATTTTCAAAATCATCAATTGTATACTGTGGAAGCTCCTCTTGCACCTCAAGTACGAGATGTTGCTCCCCAAGCTCCTCAAATATATCAATTGACTTAGCAAAATCCTAATTATCCTATTCAAGCAATACCTAATCAACAAAATCCTCAATTTAAAAATTTCCCACCAAAATTTAATCAAAATCCTAAAAATCAAAATGGTTTTGTGTGTGGCCCTCGTAGGTGTCCTTGGTGTGATTCATTAGAGAAGTTTTTGAGAGATTGTGAACTATCGAAGGCTGCTAAGGAGCAACAACTAGTAATAGACATAAACAAGAAAATCTGTGACTACCGATCTAAGCTACCTTTGCAAGGAAATAGGGAGGAATGAAAAAACGTTATGAAAATATAACCATAATGGATGCAAGAACTAGAGGAGTGAAACTAGAAGCTCTTGATGAACAAGAAGTAGAATCAAGTAAACCCACAAAGGAAGTTGACTTTTTTGTAGAGGCTTTAGTAAGAGCACGACATGCGATTAGGAGTATAAGGGCTTTGGAGTCACCAATAGAAGATCAATCTCTTATTTCTCACATATCCAATGTAGAAGAAAAACAAAAAAGAGATGAAGCTGAGCCTAGTGAAAGAAGGGTGACTCGAAAACAAACCTCAGAGGGAATAGAAACCATCATAGAGCAAGGGGAAACATCACAATCCAAAGATAAAAAATAAGAATCACAATCAAATGAACAAAAACAAGAGGAGAAACAAAAAGATAAGAAGAGAAAGCAAAGAAAAATGGAACCAAAGACTTTAGACAAACAAGAATAATCAAAACAAATTCAAGACCAAACACAATAACATGAACAAAAACAAGATGCTAAGCAAAACCAAAAGAAACCAAAGAGAAAACCAAAAGCCATCTTCATTTCAGAAATTGAGAGAAAAATAGATCCTATGGAGATTTTAGATGACATTTTGCTAAATAGTCAAGTGACTATGTCTTTAGAACAAGTTTTTTCTATTGCAAAGCCTATTTTTAAATATAAATGTATCGAGCTAATTAAAAGGACGAGGTTTTTGCTTAATCTAGATACTGAGATGCAAGATTCTCTAGATCAAAATCAAGCTATGAATGAAGCCTTAAACTTTGATGAATCTGATGAAGAGGACCTTGATGATGATGAAGTAAATATTAATAAAAATTTCTTAGGACCTATTCAACCTGACCATGAAAATCATGAAAGCAATCTTGAAGGTCACTTTAAAAGAAAATTTTGGTCTAGAGGTACATTAGAGATGCATGTTAAAATAGGCAATGATAAGAACACTATCACTGTGAATGCATTAGTAGATTCTGACTCTAAAATCAATGTGATTTTAAAAGAAGTCCATGATAAGTTTCGATGGCCCATAGATAAAGATTGTGGATGGCATATGAGAATTGCAGATAATGGTGTAGGTACCCTGTATGGAGCTTGTGCTAGTGTGCCCATATCCATAGGAGGAATCATAGAAGATTTTCACTTTTTTATTCCAGATAATTGCTACTATGAAGTTCTTTTAGGTCAATCCTTTATTGTGAGAGTCGTATGGAAACTTAAGCCATGGATCATGGGTGTACCTATGCTAGAATTAAGTCTAAGGATGGAATGCAATCACTTCAAGTCATGACGGTAGGAGTGAATCATCCTAGGAGTCGATTGTCAATTAGAAAGAAACCTATTGTTACTCAAGGTCATGAGAATGCTTGTAGTGATTATGCACCTCGATTCATGTTTGGAGCTACATATGATCAAAATTTCGGATAGAATCCATTGCTGAGCGGGACAATAGTGGACATTGGTTTGACATCTCGCAACGAACCAACATGTACAATAATTTTTCACTTTGTTTTCCACATTCTAGATTAGATTCTTTTCATAAGATTCAATTGTCCAAGTCTTTTATCCAAAAAGAAAAACCCAAAAAACTTATAAAACCAACAAAATCCTGGAAGATGATGAGAACATTGAGCATGTGATTGAGATATCTCATTGTTTCTCTACTCTTGAGGAGTTAGAGTTATGTCTTCAACAAAATTCTAATTCCCATATTATTCTTCTTTCTTTCCTTGATGAGTATGCTCTTATCCAAGAATATGCCCTCAATGTTGACAAAAGCTCAAAATTTAACCAAACACATGATGCCTTAGTTGAAACAAAGTACAAAAATATAGACAAAAAAATCAAACCCATAGCTCAACCATTACCCCAAGGAAGTAAATGAAAAAAAATTATTGATGTGAAAAACGATCCAATTCTTTGAGATAAGAAAAACATAGTATATACATTCAGGAATGAGATAGTCAAACTGGAGAAAATTGGTAGAGATCATGACTTTCGTTTGCTAGTAGAGAGAGATAAATTTAAGAGAGTCATACATAGCCATGGAAAAGCCTTTACTATGTATCATCATGAGATTGATTGCATAGATCCTAAGCTAGTTGCACCATGATAATCTTTTCTATTCCACATATTCCATGGAATCTTTGCCCTGTACTAGTTCCAAAGGCTCACTTACTGGAGCTCATAAACCTACTTAAGGAGAAGATAAACATGAGAAATATAGATCCATCTTTTTCACCTTACTCAAATAGATGGTTCACTGTGCCTAAAGAGAATGGGAAACTATGTTTTATTCAAGATCTCCAACCCATCAATAAAGTCACCATAAGGAATGTAGGAACATGACCCATTGTATTCTCGATACGAACAATTGCAATTAGCTATTGATAGTGTGGCATGACCACAATGAAAACTCCTTTAGGTTTAGTGCCAATGTGTACTTTACCTCAAGGAGCGACTAATTCTGTGGCTCATATGATGAGTGCTATGAATATGGTCTTACATGATTTTATCCCTCATATAACCATGCCATTCATTGATGATATTCTAATTAAAGGGAGTGAGGAATGTGTAAAGGACATTACTTTATATTGATTTGGATGTCATAAGTTTTTTCTTGACCATATCTCTGATTGTGAACAAATATTTCAACGATTTGAAGAGGTAGGTCTCATAATTTCCATAGAAAATTCTATTTTTGGTGTCAAGAGGAACTTATTGTTGGACATTTATGTGGTCATTATGGTCAAAAGCTATACCCACAAAAAGTTGATGCCATTAGCAAGATTTCTGAAACATGTAACAACGTGAGTGAGGTACGCAAATTTCGTGGTGCTTGCATCTTTTATGTTATTTGGATCCACACTTTGCTCATGTTGTTGATTGTCTCTATGACTTATTGAGACAAACACACAAAAGCTATGTATAAATTGAAGAAATTGTTGCTTGAAGCTCCCATCCTTAAGCGTGCAGACTATGCTGTTAACAAACCTATTATATTGACTGTTGATACTAGACCTATTGGTATAGGTTGGGTCATAAGTCAAGATGATAGTGAAGGGAATAGATATGCAATTAGATTTGGGGCTATAATTTTACATGAAACACAACAAAAATATCCAGAGATCAAACTAAAACTTTGGGGTATGGTAACAACTTTAAAAGTAGACAAAGAATATATCATTGGAGCAAATGTCAAAGTTAAGACTGATTGTTTTCCTCTCATTGGAATGATAGCCAATTGTTCATCTTCTGATATAGCTATGCTTAGATGGATATCATATATTAAGTTCATAAATCCTCAGTGAGTTCATATTTCAGGTAAGTCAAATTCAGTTTTTGATATGTTATCAAGAGCTAGATTTGATGATGATCTTGAAAGTGATCTAATAAAGAATGTGAACTTATTTGACTATGTTCCACATATATACGAGTATGAGAAATTTCATGAGTCTAAGTACGAAGATGAATGGAAAGACATAGAAAAGTATTTGAGTATACTACAACCATTACCTAGTTGGACTACAAATAGATTCTGTAACATTAGGAAACGAGCTTACATTTTTTTCCTACGTAAGGGTTATCTTTGGAGACATGCTAAAGGTAATGTTAAGAATCCACAAAGAGTCCTAGGAAAATGAGGTCTTCACTTGCAAGTAATGAAGGAAATGCATGAGACATTATTTGCAAGTCATAAAGGATTTTTTGGAACATATTAAAAAGTTAGAAGTACCTATTATTGGCCTAAGATGTATGTTGACATTAGTAGCTATGTTTCTACATGTTCTACTTGTCAAATTCATTCATCAGTCAAACATAGAGATCCATTGCATCCTACTTATCCACCATGTATTCAGTACAACTATGCCTAAAGGTATTGACAGAATGCGTTACATTGTACTTGCAAGAGAGGACTTAACTAATCATGTAGAGGGACATGCACTACGATCTAAGACCACATCCAAAGTTTGCAAATTCTTGCTTGAAGATGTCATAAGTCGCTTTGGGTACATAGAGAAAGTAGTTGCAGATCGTGGAGAGTCAAATGAGAGGGCATCCACCTATTGTGAAAGCCTTATCTAAAGCATGTAACGGTGACATTAAACAATGGCCTAGACTCTTACCTTTTGCACTCTGGGCAGATAGAATGACGTGCACATGTACTACAGGGTATATGCTTGCTGAACTCATGTATTATCAATAACCATTGTTTCCAATTCAGTCTCATATTTCTGCATGGTAAAAAATGCCTTGGTCTGAAAACATGTCTACTGATGATTTTTTGAGTTTACGCATCAAACATTTAGAACAAGGTAAATTAAGACTTGATGATGCTGTTGAAAAACTAAGAGAATCTAGAATGAGGAACAAGCATTATTTTGATAAAACTCATCGATTGCGTCCGAAGCCGATAGAAGTAGGAGATTGGGTGCTCATTTATGATAGTACATTTGACCCTCAATATGATGCATGAAAAAATCTTACTCAACGATGGTTTGGTCCATACATTGTATCAAAAGTCAACAACAATGGTACATATGCTCTTTGTGAATTAAATGATGTTGCATTAAAAAAATTGATTGCAGGTAAAAGAATAAAGCTATTCAAGAAATGTGACAATGACAAGTATATTTTGCATGAGGACATTGAAGAAGATGATAACAACAAGGCTAGTACATAGGGTTCCTCACAACTGCAAATGCGCTCTTACTCTGACTGAAGGTGGCAAAAGACTAACCAACACCCAAATAAGTGGTAAGGCATTTGAGCTACACACACTCAATAGTTGCTATGAAAGCTACCCTATACTCAGCCTTACAACTAGAAGTGGCCACAGTAGGCTACTTCTTGCTCAACCAAGACATGCATTAGCTACCAAGCATGAAACAAAAACCATTGGTGGACATATGAGTGTTATAGAAACTAGCCTAGTAAGAGTTAGAAAAAGCATGTAAATCTTGGACTAGTGGTCCTGCCTTGGGATAAAACAATCGAACTAGCCGAGTACCAAGTAGCAAAAGATGCGCTTATTTTCCTACCAATTCTTGACACCTAGGAAGTGCATAAAAATACTCATCTATGAGATAGAAAAGTGAATATTCGGCTGAGTAATGCATAAGTAAATCAAGCATCCAATAGCTTGATGATATAGAACAACATCAAATGCATCTACAACATCATGAAGACTTAACCATAAACCTTTTTCCATAGGAATGGTAATAAGTTTGTAGTCTTGAAGGCCAAAATGTTGCAATAATGTGTCAATATATGTTCTTTTTCAAAAAGCTATTTCACCATGAACTTGCATAAACTCAATGCCCAAATAATGATGAAAATGCCCTAAATCTAACATCTCAAATGAGGCATGCAAATCATCCTTAAAATCAAGAATGTGATTCTTGTTAGGACCAATGAGTAGCATGTCATCAACATATACAACAATGATTAGAAGCACATCATTTGTATGCTTAACATATAAGGTGCTCTTAGTTGGATTGTTCTCCAAACCATGTGCAATCAAGTAGGCCTGCATCTTTTCATAACAAGCACTTGGTGATTGCTTGAAACCGTATAATGCTTTCTCCACCTTGCAAACTTTGGATTCATGCCCTTTTTGCACAAAACCACGGGGCTGAAAAACATAAACTTCTTCATGTAAGTCACCATTCAAAAATGTAGTTTAAATGTCCAATTGATGTACATTCCAAGGAGGATGAGCTCCAAGTGCAGAAATGCTAGGAATATTAGTCATTCAACATATGGGAGAAAAATCTCATCAAATTCAATGCTTCCTTGAGCATAACCTTTTGCAAAAAGCCTAGCCTTATACTTGTCAATTGTTCCATCACGCTTACGCTTCAGCTTGTATATCCACTTAGTGCCAATGGACTTCTTGCCAAGAGCCAAATCACATAAAGACCAAGTTCCATTCTTCATAATAGCATCATATTTTGATTGCATAGCAGCCATCCAATTTTTTGAATTTTGTGATTCATGAAGGAAACATGCACATTCTCATTACAAAGACTAGAGTATCCATAGCATAGCAATCTGATGCAAAAGAAGCACTATGATAGCTTGAACGACTATGATATGACAAAGGTGCATATAATTTGCAGTCTCGCAAATTCTACACTAACCATTTTGTCATAATTTTTGCCTCCTCTATATCAGCCCTCTCATCAAGAAGTGAATCATGTAAATCTACATGAGAAATTGAATGGTCTACATCATCACATGAAACACATAGTAAAGGATAAGAAATTGCCTCATTCAGCCAATACTTGATTGTCCACCTCTAAAAAGAGGCACCAAAGTGTCATACACATCTCTAGAGCTAACAAAAGTCTCCTTGGTACATGAAAGTAATCACTGAATCGCATCTTCCACAAAACCAAAATTATGGCTAACCAGAATACATTTAGTCTCTAGATGATACAATTGATAGCCTCTTCTTTCAGAATTATACGCAACAAAAATAGATTTCATGTGTATTATCATCCAATTTGGTCCATTGTTGTTCAGGCACTAATGCATATGACAAATAACCAAAAACATGCATATGAGCATTAGATGGCTTGGGACCATGCAAAGCCTCATATGGAGTGATAGATTGCAATGCTTTGGTGGGATATGTAGGACACATAACTACCTCAAGCTAGAAGCTATGTGGTAAAGCTTGACTTTTGAACAAACACTTGACCATCTCCATGAGAGACTTAATCTTTCTTTGAGAAGGTCCATTTTTTGAGGTGTATATGACACTATACAGTGTTGTTTTATCCCATGTTAAGACAAAAATGCATTAACATCAAAAGACATGTATCCCCCTTTCCCCGATGAGAATGGAGGGTGCCCATTTTACATGCTTATAGATTTTCAACCAAAAGAAAAAAAATATTTGATGCACGTAAACACTTAGGACTTTGCTTCTACTGGACACATCCATGCATGCCTGCAAAAATCATCAATAAAAGTCACAACGTAAAGGTAGTTCCTAGAAGAGGGTGTCTACATAGGACCATAGACTACACTGTGAAGAAGTTATAATTTATGAGTAGCACGGAGTGAACCAACTTTTGGGAAGGAGGAATGTTGCATTTTACCCAAAATAGAGCCTCCACAAGCATGTTTTCAAGGTTCCTCAAGTTTGATTAGAGAGGACACCATTTTAGATTTAAGCAGGCATAGCAAACTAGAATAATTCAATTGACCAAAGCATGCATGTCAAATGTTTTCATCTTACATAGCTTGAGAATCTTGAACTACACATGCTGAATCATTCAGAGACTTTGCATAATCTATGAGCTTATACACCCATGACATAAAAAGCCATAAGCAATATTAACATCAACATTTTGATAGATCATAATTTTTACATTTATCATCAACAAATCTCACAACCAAGCCAATCTTGGGTAATGTTGAAACTAATAGCAGATTTTTCTTGATCCCTAGAACAAATAAAACATCTAATCATGTGAAAGAACAACCATCAACAGTTGGCAGAGTGATCTTACGAACTCCCATTATGGGATGAGAAGACTTTTTAGTGCATGTGATAGTACTGCTTGTAGGGACAAACTCAAGTGAACTAAAGAAACTATGTTGCAATGTAATATGTTTGGTTGCCCCACTGTCAAAGTACCAAACATTTGAGTATATTATAGACATGTAGTGTTTATCAGAAGATCATCATAACTGCAAACAGTAGTAAATGCCCATTCTTCATTCTGCATAAGATTAGGGGACTCTATTTGTTGCAACAACCATTCCAATCTCTTTTTTCTTTGCCTCTTTTGCAATCACTTTGGGAAAAATCTTCATGAAATGATCATTTCCTTTACGAACTCCCATTATGGGATGAGAAGACTTTTTAGTGCATGTGATAGTACTGCTTGTAGGGACAAACTCAAGTGAACTAAAGAAACTATGTTGCAATGTAATATGTTTGGTTGCCCCACTATCAAAGTACCAAACATCTGAGTATATTATAGACATGTAGTGTTTATCAGAAGATCATCATAACTGCAAACAGTAGTAAATGCCCATTCTTCATTCTGCATAAGATTAGGGGACTCTATTTGTTGCAACAACCATTCCAATCTCTTTTTTCTTTGCCTCTTTTGCAATCACTTTGGGAAAAATCTTCATGAAATGATCATTTCCTTTATTATATTTGCAAAAAAAATCTCTACTTTTCTGATTTTATATCGTCTTTTTCTTCCTTTTTTGACTATGGTGAATTAGCAGATTTATGCTCACTAATAGATGTTCTCCATTTTCCTCTGCCCTTCTCACTAGCTAGGAAAGCTTGATCTACAACATGCAGAATGGACCTATTGTTCCTCGTGTGATCTTCCTGCAATAAAATAGAAACTAACTTCTAAAATATTAAGGATTTGGATTGCCTTTCACCATCAATCAAAGAGTAGAATCAAAACTCTGATATGAATATGGAAGGTCATTAAGAACAATCTCTACTTGTGAACTATCTGGTAAGACTTCCTTAGCAAAAATCAACTGCTCTTTCAAATCTTTAATTGATCTTTGTTAGAATCTCCTTCATTCATATGCTCAGTCTCCAACTATTTTTGGAGGTAAGCAACATGATCCTCATTTCTTGCCTAGTACAAAGTGGTAAGTATATCCCAAGCATCCTTTGCTATTTAACTGTCTAGGAAAACCTCTAGATACCTGTTTTGATGTAGCCTTTAACTTTCAAATAATGAAAGTGTATAAAAGCACTCCTTGAATCCTTTAAAGCTTTTCATAACTGTTCTTCTAAGATATGAGGTGCAAATGACAATCTGATAGTAGAAAATGATACATGTGATTTGATGTTGATCTGATTCCTTCATCTTCTCCAAACCATTGTTCTTCCATGAATTTGAAGTAGCCTTCTCTTCATCAAGTCTTGGTCTTCAAACAATACTTTTTGTAGATTATTTTCATACTTTTCCAAAAATATTTGGCTGCTAACAGATCATCAACTTCATACTACACACTGATGAATAAACATGTAACAGAATTGTCTAATTCTCAAATCTCTACTCATCTAGATTAAGTGTGTATGTTAAATGTCAAATGTTAGAAGATGCTCTTAAATCATATGTTGTAAACCTAAAAGTCTGGGAACCTGTGAACCTCGATGCTCTAATACCAAATGGTGGAAATTAAGTAGGCCCATAATTAATACCACAGATCCAAGTTCCATAGATCCAGGATCTACAACATAAACTCCAGCAATCTTCGAATATTGACAAAACACAAACATACCACACTTAATCATAAAAATGATGAGACAAAGATAGAGAGAGATTAGACAAGGTGTAAAGTGTTATGTAAGCCACTACCTACTCACACTATCATATATACAAATGTCAAATTACAATGTGGGAGTAAAAATATCAACCACTCTATGTGAACAAAAATAGATGGATGAGTGAATATACAAATGTACTAAACATATTCAGATGTACGGACAGAAATATGAATATAGATATGAGATGTATAATCTAATAGGTTGTAGAAGAGTGAATATGAGGGACAGAAAGAGGAAGGATCAGTCTAAAATTGATAATCAGCAAACCCTCTTCTGAACTTAGGCAATGGAAGACCCTAAGTCAGACACTTGTGTGAAGAGATCACATACTTACAAAAGTAGCAAAGAATGCTAACGAGTTTGCTACCAAACCTCCTCAAACTCATATGTTCTCGAACACCTCATCCAAATATGCATAAAGCATACATGTACTGATTCTCCTTTAGATATGCGGAATAGGACGACTCCTCATATGGATGCCACTTCCATATTCTTCAAGTAGTACCTGTGTGCATAAAGAGAATATGTACTTGAATTCTTAACATAAGATGTAAATCTTATGTTAACCTCCATCCAATGTCTTTGAAGTACACCAAAATCTTTAGGTAGAAGACAATCTTCAAATACATTATGTAGATGGCTGATCCACACGACCAAGCTACTGATAGGTAAGTCCTCTCTATAAGCAAGAGTGTGAGCACACTCTTCTTCTCCAAGAAGAACTCCATAGCCGCTCCTCAACATGCTCCAAGATAGCACCATGGCTGCCCCATGTGCTAAAAGCACCACATCTATTGAGGTACCAAAGCTCCAAAGCTGGTGTTGAACTAGGTGTAGGATGTCTAAAAAAGTGACCCAGGACTCTCTTATATAGGTTTTAAAGCTCCATGCGAAAAACTCACAAAAAAGCGCTTTATTTTAATCACATCACTTTTTGAATTGCTTTTGCTTTATTTTAAGTGAGTTTGCTTTATTTTTAAAGTTGCTTTTAGATAACTTTAAAAATAACCTCTTGACCTGTTTTTCACACTTCTCACTACATAATAAATGATCTGACAACATTTTTATGATCCTCATGCTGAGAGCTATCATTTGAGGTCAAAACCCTAAATTAGTAGAAAATTAGAATTAGAGTTTTCTTCCAAATCTGATATCTGATCACTGAATGTAATATACCATTGGAAAGCTCTCTTCAAGCTCTACAAGATAGGCTCATAAAGATTTTACCCATTTTTGTGCCAAAAGTAACTAAGTACCAAAATTAGGGTTTCTACCCTAAATGGATTTTGGACTGATGTGACATTTTTTTCCAGCATTATTTGGTGATATCATGAATCATTTTATACATCTATCCACATTCCCTTGCGTCTTTATAGTTTGAACACTAGGAAGAGTTTCCTTTCGACAACTTGTGTGTTTGTTATAATGACTATCTATATTGAAAGAAGATGTGTATGATATTCCCTTTTTATACTAAGATGCATCACAGCAAGAAAATAATTCATTCTATCATGCACAAAAGAAATGGGCATAATGAGCTTGAATTCATTTGTATACTTGTTTTTTTCCTTCATAGTGATTAGTCCAAGGATCTTCTAGATAATTTCCTAGTTTTCCATGAACATAGATTCCCTCACTTCATTGATCTCTTAATTGTTGAAGTTCATGTTTTGTGGAAGCGCAAACAAACAACACAAGGGAGAAGAAGTAGCTTAAGGCATAATGCAATACTATATGTATTGGCAATTGAATGTACAAAGATAAGTGATCCGTAAAGGTTATACCCATATATACAAATGAGAGGAACTCCTAAAGAGGAAAGAAAGTGCCCTAATGGTCATATGTCCACACAGATCACTACCAAAATATATCGAAAATCCCTCGTGGGACCTGGAGTGATGTGGTTGACAAGGAGCTAGAACTCATGTATAAGGAAGTGCCAAGATATGTGGAAATAGATCAATCCACAAAAGTAGGTAAGCCCAAAGCTTTGAAGAAAGCTTCAAACTTCTCCCTAGGTAGAGCCTTTTTGAAAAGGTCTGCAACATTATCCTATGTGGGCACATATGCCAAATTGATCTCTTTAGCTGAGAACCTCTCCCTCACATAATGACAATGCACCTAAATGTGCTTTAAGCAACCATGAAACAAAGGGTTACTCGCGACTACCAATTTGCTCTCACTATCAATGAAGATGGTGGTGGTAGAAGATTGACAAACATCCAAATCAACCAAAAGGTGTCTCACCCCCACACAGACACTCAACAGTCACTATGAAAGATACCCTATACTCATCCCTACAACTCAAATACCATTGGTGGACACAAAAGTGTCAAAGCTACAAGCCCAATCTAAGTGAGAAAAGGCCTGTAAATGAGGAGGTCATGATCATCGCTTAGGATAAAACAATGCAAGTAGTTGGGTACCACTCAAATAGCGAAATATGTGCTTAACCACTTGTGAATTCTTGAGACATGGGAAGTGCATAGAACTTTTCATCTCAAAGACAACAACGTGAATATCTAATTGTGTTATGCATGAGTGAATCAAGCATCCAACATCTTGTTGATAAAACAAAAAAATCACATGCATCTGAAGCATCTTGAAGACTCAACCATAAACATGTTTCCATGGAAGTGGAAATAGGTTTGCAACCTTCAAGGTTGTGATAATGTGTCAATATATTTTGTTTGACAAAAAAGCTATTCCCCTATCAACTTGTATCAATTGAATTCCTAGATAATGATGCGAATGCCCAAAATTTGACATCTCAAAAGATGCATGCAAATTTGTCTTAAAACTAGCAATGTGATTCTCATTAGGACCACTAATAAACATGCCATTAACATATACAACAATGATCAGAAGTACATCATCTACATGATTAACATTCAATGTGATCTTAGTTGGACTATTCTCAAAACCATGTGCAACCAGTAGGTGTCAGGTTTAGGTTTCAACTTCTATACCCATTTAGTTCCAATGGCCTTTTCTCCTAGAGAAAATCACATAAAGACTAAGTTTTGTCCTTCGTAATAGCATAATATTCCGATTGCATAGTAGCCATCAAATTTCTTGAATTTAGTGGTTCATCAAAGAAACAATCTTATTCTCATTGTGGACGCTTGAGGC
>CM035436.1:75582170-75614670 GCA_020310875.1 Ceratopteris richardii | reverse complement strand
ATTACAGTATACAATCAAATATATATAAGAACTTGGATATCATTATAGGTAAATAAAGATGAAAAGAGCTAGGATTTTTTTATTTATATACATATTAGCATATAAAATCATATATTCATAAAAATTAGGAAAAAAATTACAATATATAATAAAATGTACTATATATAATTAGATACATAAAAAATTATGGTTTTTGAATTAAATTAAATATATATAATTAAATATATAAAAATTAGGAGTTTTTGTTTAATAAAAAAATTAGGGTTTTAGAATTAAATGTCCTAACATGTCCACATATGGCATCTTTGGATCCTGAGGAGAGAATGGGATGTCCTTGCACTGAGTGCAAGTATCAAATTTATCCAAAATGATGGATTTGTACTGCACATGTTTGAGAATATGGATCATTTGATAAAAATCATCAATAAGATCTATGCTACCATTCACATGGTCTTCTTGGTGAGCAGATGGACCTGAGCAACATTGCACCACTAATCTCTCATGCATAAGAGAGAATGAAGAGGGAGGTAGAAGTAGAAGGTGTTGCTAGCATTACACTGAATGAATAGATTGAAGAAATGGTCGAGGCGTTTTATGAGATGGACAAAGATCAAGATGGTGGAGAAGATGTCATGGGCTCCATGAAAACGATAGAATTTCCATGATCAGAAGCCGATGAAGATAAACATGCAAAGACTGGCTCATTTACCACTGTACACTAGGCCAAAGATGTCTATACTATATGCATCGCTCACGATGCTCAATCTTCAATCCATTTATGGATGGTTAGATAGTAGTGTCTCTGAAATGTTGAGATGAGTGGATTTGAAATAAACTTTCATTGCTATATCAAAATAACTTTATTTTTTAATATCATTCTAATTTCTTATCGTAGTCTTTTTAAAGATCAATTTGTATGAGATGGCAATGACATGCATCCAACACATGGAGATGCAAAAAACTAATTTTAAATTTGTTGGGATGGACTACACCAAGGTTGATGCTTGTCTGAATGATTGCATTCTCTTTCAGAACAAGTATGAGCATCTCCACATATGTCTAAAGTGTGAAGCGAAAAAGTTTAGAGAAGACCTTGTGGTGGAGACAATCTTTGCAAAGGTTCTTCACCACTTTCATACCATTCCAAGAATTAAGAGCATGTTCAGATGCAAATTCATAGCTCATTTAATGTCATGGCATGTAAAGAGTAGGTCTATAGATGGTGTAATGCAAGTGCCTGGTGATTGTGATGTTTGGAGACACATACATAGTAAGTGGCTAGAGTTTTCTATTTAGCCTCAAAGTTATCATCTAGGCCTAGCTATGGATGGAGAAAATCCATTTGGTTTACATAGCTCTTCATGGAGCACATGGCCTATATGTTTGGTCAACTATAACATTCCACCATGGCTCTCCACAAAAAGGGCCATTTATTATTAGCTCTCATTATTCTTGGTGAGTATAAGGTAAAAAACATAGATGTACATCTTGCATCACTTGTGGAAGAGCTACGCACTTTATGGAATGTGATTACTATGCGCGAAATGTCTCAACCTATAAGAAGACGAGATGTGTGAGTGCAAGACATACTTATGTGGATGATGCATGACTGGCCCGGTTATGATAAATGTTCAAGTTTACCAATTTTGGGTTACAATGTCTGTCCCCTATGCGAACCACGATTCGAAACACGCTACTCCAAAGCACTTCGGAAAAGTGTTTATGAAGGACATCATAGATAATTGCCTGACGGACATGTTTTATGTGAAGGGAAAATTGGTTGACAAGGCAATGCAAAATGAAAGCAAGCAATTGGAAGTAGCTATGGGATGCAGAAACACCAGTCACTGGCATAAAACGATTGTCAATCTCTCCTGAACTCCCTTATTGGAGTGAGTTATTGATCAATCATTTGGTAGACCCGATGCATATTTTTAAGAATGTGGGCTACATTCAGTAGAAGACTTTGATCGGAAAGAAAGAAAGCAAACCACAAAGGGAGGACTTGAAAGAACAAAGATGTATGCAAGATTTAGGGGAAATTATGAAGCCCAACAGAATAGTGTCGCTACCAAGAGCTCCTTGGGTGCTTTGCAAGATGGAAGAGCAACAACTGAAGAAGGCGATTTTAGAGTTTCGGACACCAACTAGGTGCATGAGGTGTCTAAAGACTGCCTTCACATGAAATGAAGATCTCAAAGGGCTCAAGTCTCATGATTGGAAAAAGTTCATATAGTTTGTGCTTCCTATAGCTCTAAAAGATTGCCTTTCAGGGGATGTGTGAACAACCATTTATAAAATTAGTTCCTTGGTACAATGGATCTCTTCTAAAGAAATAAGAAGAGATAGCATAGAGAGTGCAAATCTCAATGCTATAGAGGCTATCTATATGGTAGAGAAATACTTTCCCACAAGTATTGTCACAATTCAGCTTCACTTACTAGTTCATGTGGTTTTTGAACTTGCAATAGCAAGAACTGTCCATAGTCGATGGATTGCCAAAAAAGTAAAGCTAGTGCAAGAGAGGACAATGCTCAAGAAGGCCATCTTGATTACTGTCGAGTGATCCAAGATATCTTGAAGCTATCCTTAAGGAGGTTTGATTACTTTCTGTTGGATGTAAAATGCTTCAAAGTAGTCACCTCTTGAAGAAACACAATAGTGAGGTCGGATAAGAGTGATTTGCTTCAAGTAGACTCCACAAAGCTATGGACAGATGAAAGAGACACATTTGTACTTCCCAAACGAGTGTGAGAACATTGTCTTTATGCTAGAATCGAAAGAACCAGAGTGCCACATTTTGTATTTGGCTCATATATGGTATTGGTTTGTGACACCTTTGTACATGGCTCAATTATGGAATATATATCTCTTTTGTACATGATTGATTTATAGAATATTTCTTTTGTATATGGTTCATGGGCAAGGAAGTTTACATCTTCCTTGATGGATTCTCAGACTAGAATCAGGAGGCCATTACTCTCGAAGGCCAACATAAAACTGATTTTGCTATATAATGGGGCATATTTGCATTTCGTGTAATGCCATTTGGGCTGACAAATGCACCTACTACTTTTGAATGGCAGATGTGTCATGTCTTTAAGGAGTTCTTACAAAAGAACTTGGAAGTCTATGTTGATGATTTGTGTGCTCATTCAAACATTAGGCAAACACACTTTCCAAAATTGAAACAAGTCTTCAATAAATGTCAAGAATACCAGGTCTAATTGAACCTAGAAAGGTGAATTTTCATAGTCACACAAGGCAAGATTCTAGGACACATCGTGTCAAGAAATGGAATCTCCACGAATGAAGAGAAAGTTAGAGTAATTGTAGACCTACCAAGGCCGAAGGACTTGAAGGAGGTAGAGGCTTTAATGGGACATTGTGGTTACTATTGATACTTCATACGCATGTATGCTATCATACAAAGCCTATGTACTCACTCTTGAGTAAGTTTGAATGGACTAAGGAATGTAAGAAATCATTTAATGATCTCAAATAGCGCTTGTCTTTAGCGGTTCATTCTGCTTATCTCTTTTGTGTCTGACAATGTTGTTTTGGTTGCCGATCATCTAAACACTAGATGGGCAGCGACAAGAGTACATGTCACATGTACTCGTTTTCTTTATTTGGGGTAGAATGTATCTTTTGCTACACAATAGCTAGGTAATGTCATCAATATAGGCACCGGTATGAGTGTTGTTATTCCCACCTACATATCGACACTTATACAAATGCTTTTGCCCAAGGGAATATAGATGCTAATACTGATGCCTATACCAATGCCTATATCGATGGCCTATCAATGCTTATACTGATGCTTTGGTGCTAACACCTATGCCAATGCTTACATTGAAATCCGGGCAAAATAGCACCCATGCATTTATGCTAGTAGAACCTCGATATGCCCTTCATCTATTGTAGTGTTTTGCTAAATAGAACCTCCAGTAATATTCATTTCTATAATGATTACGTGGAGAAAATTTTTCAAATTCCATTAAGTTCTCCCTAACCTATGCACGAGTTGTGAATGGTTTCTACTTCTCCTCTTCTCTTAAGCCATTGAGAGAGTATGCCACAAGATCAATATAATCAATGTTACAACCTATGGATTTGCAACAATAACTTAGATCCTAAGTATTTTGATGTAACTATTTCAATGTTCCTATTGGGGAGATGCCTACGATGCTCAATGCATTCTCTCATTGGAATTTTATTGCTCTTGTTGAAGTTGAGTGTGACCTCTTTGAAATCCCCCATACGTCATGCACATATCTAGTTCTTGGATATGATGTATCATGTATCCCTAATATGCTATGAAGGAACTAAGATAAGCTTCTTATTCCTTTAGTTCCACTCCTTGAGCTCTCATCACTCATTTCTTTTTGGTTACTCATCAAATTTTTGTCTTTTTCTTTTGCCACTAATGAACCCATAATCCATTTCCAAGCCAAAAGCTAGAAACCTTAAGGCTTCATGGTTGATAGTTAATTAAAATTATCTTCTCAATCTCAATTCTAGACTCCTCAATTATGGATTCATTACCTTGCGAAGACTTCCAAGTTTTGTTGTAAGACTATTTTAGTGAAAAAAAACATGAATAAATCATTTATCTACTTTGATTTCCTCATGAGTCTAGTCTCCCTTGATGCTTGAAGCTGAGGTTTCTTCTTTTTTCTTGCTTTGCACGTTATAAAGTTTCCAAGGCTTGATCTCCATCCATTAACGCTTGTGATGATGCTCAAAATCACTATGATGGAACTCTTACCAGTGGTTTGATTCCCTAGAAACATGGAATATGGTGGATACACTTGCTAGATTCTATCTATGTTACCAATATGGACCAAAGAGTGATCTGCTTAGAGAATGTACAAAGATTGAAGTTGACACCTAAAAATACCATTGAGGATTCTAATTTTACTTCTAAATTAACAAGAACTAGTACATGGGCATTCTGATTAGGCGAAAAATTGCCCTCAACTCAAACTGATGAAGCTACAAATGAAAAAAACTAGTCAAACAAATATGGATACTCAAACTTGACATGAAAGTAGTCCTATAAGCTATCTTGGAAAGGGGTTCTCTTTATTATCCTCTCACATAACTAACATAAATGGCTAGACCCAAATGATTGCTCTTACACAAGTCATATAGTTATATAAACATGCAACATTGGTCATATATTTAAGCTAGCTTTACGTAATCAAAGAACCAACTTTCTAGTTGTTATTGGAAGACGAAATTGAGAAAAGGTTGGTTTCAACCATTTGGGAGTTGATATTTGTAGTCTTAGTCTTGTTGTTTATTGATCCACGTGGCCAAAGGTTATTTGTTTCTAGCTTTCCCACTCTTTATATATTAGTTTTTGTAGATTTTAGGTAGGGTGGATGGCGCCATTAAGTGGATGAAGTTCCATGGTGCGTGATTCATCCAATACATTCATTGTTGTATTTTTACACTATTGTACTCTAAATACCCTAAATACTTCCAAGAATCTTTTCCCCATCTTGTATGCATACACTATTATTTATAATCTAAATTTAGATATGTAGATCATATTTTAAAAGGCCAAATGGTAGTTTCCTGTGTTACCAATGAGAATTTGTGTGTATATTTATTTCCTCTTTAAGTTTGCTGATCTATTAGTCAATTTAAAACAAACTCTAATACCTTGTTTTTAGGTCTTCTCATAATGCGTTTCTTGTATACGTACAACATGGCCTTGGAGAATGAAAAAATGGAATATAAGAGAAACTCAAAATATAGAGTATATGGACCACTTATATAACCTAACGATAGTCATTATCAAAATATGTACTGATTTTAAAGATTTCTAAAGTATACATATTTTGGTGTGTAGTAAGTTATTAAAAAAGAGGATTTTCCATCTATTCATTTTCTAAGGTTGCTGGGATTCGATCACCTTCTCGATGCTCACTTATATGTAGAATATATACTAGATTATTTGAGAACAGTAATCATAAATTAGATTATTTCATAACAATGAGGCTTTAAATTAGGACATCAACTATATGGTAAAGCAACGTAGACAGGTGGTCGTTGGCTATTCGAAAAACTTTGAACCCTTTGACAGAGGGAAAAGGTTTGTACTAAGACTTTAAAGTCTTTTACTTTGATCTATAACACAAAGATGGTAACTAATGGATAAAATTGCAATATATCTTTCTATAGAGGATGACAAATGCCCAGATTGATCATATCCAAAGGCTCACACTCCCCTAAAAGTATTGGCTTAGACTAACAATCAGAAACGTTGAGGGGTATCCTATTGGAGCTTGTGGGCATTGAGCTCTACCACTAACCCTGAGAAATCTAGTACCTAATCAGCTCAGCTAGCAAGTAGAGAGAGCTGCAGTAATGAACGAATATAAAATTTTATTGACTCTAGATAAAATAACCACTTCAACTAGTTTCATGTTATCATGGTCTTATCAATCAAATGAATATCTAAAAGCTAGCTGTAAAATTAATATATGATTAATGTGTGAGATCATCGGTATGTAGCAATGATGCAAAACATAAATGTGGTTTTGCCAATTCGATCATTGCTTTCAGTTCATGAGGTAACTTTATTGCATTACAAATTAGTTGTATTTTCTATAGTAGTAGCCTTTTAGACATTGTTTGTATCTGTCACATTCAAGCTCTAGCATTGGATCAGGACATTCAATGTTATGTGATTGTTGATTGCTTTGGAACCTCTTTGATTACAGTTATAAGAGTACCATAACAACCAAATAGTTTTCTTTACAAGTCATGGCAGCGATATAAAAACTTTACCAGCTGCGTATGTTTAGTTCGAGCTAGGATGCCTAGTTGGCTTGATCCCTTGTGTGGAGAGGCATGTTATAGTGCAATACCATAACATGGCCATGATTCTAGGGAACGAATTCTGCGATGAAGAATAAAGTAGGCCTCAACTTGTAGAATGATGTCGCCTGCTCTCAATTAAGCCTTGAAACGAGAGGATGGTTCCGCAAACTCCAGCAATTGTAGCAAATAGAAAGGTTAAAGAAATAAGAACAATGGAGCAACGTGTGAGCTCGTCTCTACAAAGCTTGATGTAGAAATAGCTCGGAAAGATCAAACAGATTGATATCGCCACAAAAGATCCAATAAGCGCAATGACATAATTGAAGTAGGGAAGTAAGATTGCGACAATGACGATAATGGCCAAAACACCAGATCTTGCTGTTGTTCTAATGATCATTTGTATCCTCTCCGTATAGTTTCCAAATCTTTTTTGTAGACTTGCATCCATGGCCTCGGACACAGGGGCAAGAACAAGCGCGAACTTTAGCAATGGTGTTAACACAGTTGCCCATAGCACTATTCTGGTTGTGATACGATGTGCTGGCATGCTCAAAGTTATTTGTGATGCAGTCGCACGACCAAACATTGTAGACCCCGCAACACCGAGCCCGAAGATGAAGAAGGTGGTGATTGAGAAGCTCACGAAAAGAACCTGAAAGAGTAAGATAACCTGTACATGAGTGATCATACAGGCGAAATTGGGTACATGGAAGGGTGACATTTCAATACCTGCGGAAACTTCGAGGGATCTTTCATCGAGCTGTAAATATTAGGAAAACAAGTTGTGCCACTGAATGCGAAGGCATAGAGACCTGCCGCTATTGGTGCACCGCGTATATTTGCAAGTGGAATAGAGTGATGGAAGCCAATATGGTCCACAAAGGCTGAGGCAAACACGACAATCACGAGAAGAATGGCTGCGGCGACAGACCATAGAGATGTGAAGGAAAGGCCGCTAAGGTCACGCAGCCAAACAGTTGGCAAAACACAAATACAAGCGATGAGAAGGAGAATATTTTGGAAGGAAAGACCAGGAAGTGACACCACAGATGACGGGAAAAGCTGGCCAAGGTTGTCGGCTATGGAAATGCAGTAGCCCAAAAGAGACCCTGTAACCTCAAGGTAAAAGAGTGCTTCGATGATCACGCAGAGGATGCGTCCTACCGACGCTTGCGCAAGTTCCTGATAGGTGCCATAGCCGGTCCTTTGTTGGCAACGCATCAGCAGAAGCGCTGTATACACATTCGCCGCCGCCATCACAATGCAAATGACCGCTCCTAACCACCCTGTCTGTGCCATTGCATAAGGTGAAGACAGTAGACCCAATCCTGGTTTTCCATGGTAAAGGAATAGAAAAAAAACAAACATATTATTAACAATTGGAAAAATATAAAATTAAAAAAATGGAATTCCCCTTCTTGGGAGCCTAAGACGAGCAAACTTGGGCATTCCACTCTGTGTTTATTATAATAACATAAGAACTCCTCTAATCTAATCAAAATTTCATACTTTCTGATGAGCATACACATCAAATGACGTGGAAATCATTCCACACAACAGTTGAGAAAAGAGGTTCTTGTGGTGATGGAATTTATAAGCCCTCCTCTGTGGGATTTGCCCCATGGGTATGGATGTGTCAACGTATGGTTTTCTTCAGTGCATGTCTACACAAGGCCGTAGGAGCACTTAGCAGAATAAAGCAGAATTAAAGTTTATGAAAGCTTATATAGGATTGACACTATTGCAAAATCAGGCAAACTTTTGACGTGATTGTTCGCCACTATGCGTTTTTTGAATTGTTCAAAGATGTCGTGAGCATTTCCGACACTAGTCCATTTATAAATGTGGCAATTAAAATGGAAAAATAAAAGTTATTGGTCCTAGAAATAGCGCATCCAGATTTGCTTTCTAAACTGCTGGAATGAAACATTGGACTTTGCTTTGTAACTGGTAAAATAAAGATTATACTGTTAAAGCATATTGTGAAGGGATGTTGATTAAGCTGCTGGTGTTATTCCATTTTTTCTCGTATTTAAGAACCTGAATGTGAATAAATAAATGTGGTAATTGCAAGTTCTCATCTGTAAATAATGGTAATGTCCATGAAAAATTCTTTTTCTTTTTTAATGTGTCACTGTTTACAACTGCTCAGAAATCTCGACGAAAGGATGTTCCATGTATATACTAGGTTTACGCTTTCGACTCAGTAGGTCTTGATGGGAAAATATTCCTGTTTTTGAAGAGTTCATGGTACCCTTGGGAACCCACATCCACTCGTTTACGGTTAGTGCCCTCTACTGTACTTCATCAGAGCTTAGTGGATTGCTAGTTTCGTGGACCTAATGATATTGCGGGCACACGAGGATCAAACTTTTCATGAACTCGTCAAATCAACTAGTTACTCTCCAAGTCCACTTGTGAATGATTTTTAAAGTTTTTTCTTTAAATCGATGTGCAAGATACTTTTGGAGTGATAACAATTGATGTAAAGCTGTTGCCGCTAATTAAACAGAAACCGAAAGAAGAAGAGACGCACTGGAAGAATAATGGAAATTGTAGACTCCATCTGTACTTCAGTTTCGCTCATAAAAGGTCTACGTTCTGAGACAGGTTTCTTGTTTCCTTTGTAAAGAATTACGGCGAAGCGAGTAGCCTTAAGAGTGTAAAGAGTTTCTTTTAAAGAAGAAGAATATCAATTGTTGGAGGTCAGCTATGTTAATTATCTCGATATCTAATGAAGGAATCCAAATATATCGTGTCATCTAGCATTCGACTGTATGCCGTGAATATGCTGGATACCTTACCGTGAATACCAAACATAAATAAAGTGTTAGTTACAAAGATTCTATTTGAGATGTCGATTATATAAGCTTCTTCACTTTGTAAATGCAATCACGTTACACTGAAAAATATAATTACTTATGGAATTGTGCTGTATTTATAATGACAAATATAATTACATATGGAATCTTGTTGTACTGCGAGAAATATAATTACTAATGCAACTGTTCTTTGATAGCAAAAACTCTAATTGCAATCACGTTGCACTGAAACAAATATAATTACTTATTTAATTGTTCGTTGATAGTCATAAAGCTCAAATGCAATGAATTTGTAAATGCAATCACGTTGCACTGAAACAGGTATACTTACGTATGGAATTGTCATGTTCTTAACTGCGATTGCATTGATTTCCATAAGCATTTGACCGATGCCTAAATTTTCAAATCCATCTCCCCGATGTAATGCAATATGCTACGGTGTTTATTGTTGTGATCCACCGAATAAATCACTCAACATAGACGTTCGGAAGACTAAGTGAGTGAAAAATTATAAACGGTTAATGCCTTTCAAAAATTATCTCATAAGTAATGTTGTAAGCAGCTGTAATGATGTATTCAGTGCTCTAAACATTGTTGTCGGTTTCCAAGGTTAAACGAAGTTAATTTCTTTGTCGATAGTTGATAATGCAACTGTCTCTACAGTTTTTTCTGGTTTACAACCATACATTAAATGTTGGCCTTAGATTTCGAATAGAAGACTAAAGCTTGTAAAAATGTCCCTTCAAGGTATGGTTATTGTAACATTCTTTGACTTAGTTTCAGTAAGCTCGGATATACATCAATCGTAATCTTTGAAGTCAATTCCATTATGAGTAAAGCTCGTTTCGAGGATAAATAAATGAAAATAGTTAGCATCATTGTGCTTGTACATATCCTGTGTATGCATATGATATATAATCACATGCCAGCATTGATGCACATAATGCATACTTACATGAGTACATATTTGTAGTTAGAAATCTGCAAACATGCATACATGAGGACACACACATGCACCCACGACTTCACGGATCTGTATGAGTAATTAAACTATAATAAGTTGAACGATAAAATCGGACTTCCATGCTCTATTTTATTCTATGTGTATGTAGGTAGTTGTCCCAAGCAGCCTCTTCTCCAGTACTGCTACATCGCCAATGACAATGCATTGGTCTTTCTTTGATCGATACTAACTGTGAAAAGCTTCATGACATGCATACGAAATGCAAATTCTCATCAAACCAATCAAGAGCTATGACTAAGGCCTAAAGTTTTCGTCATTGAGATATTCGAAAGCTGTAGAGAACAGCTTAGGAAACGTACCTAGGAGGAGACTGGTGCAGTTGAAGACGGCTTGAGAGAAGTTGGAGGTCGCAGTTATGGCATCAGCAGCAGGTTTCGAGTCACTGGTGCCGTTAGGATGGTCTACAACGATCACACATGATCCTCCCACCTGCCGCTTCAGCCGTTTTAGAACAAGGAGGCTATTACCTTCCTTCTCCGGCTTCTCTTCTTTCTCCCCCCATTGGTTATGGAAATGATTATCGCAAACTGCTTCCTTCGACGTCGAATCCGTCGCGACACCCGAAGACTTCTCCATTGCACCTCTGTCCTCACCAGGAAACTCTCCTTCTCAGCACCTCTGTATGTCTACAAGTCGGTACGATGCACCTCCCTAACTCCAGCGCTATATCGGACTTGCAACATGCCCATCGGCTCCAAGATGCTGTTAACTTGTCAGTGAGAAAGCAATGGGACCGGCTATTGCTGTCTGATGGCCTTAAGCGGAACCACCGATTGGCTTGTGCACTTATACTTGTCTATACCTTCATTTTTATAGCCCCATTATCCTCTCAGATGCTTTTGCAATTCTTTACAACTCTTCCAGCATATACGAATCCGTTACATCACCTCAAAACCAGAAGCACTTTCGATTACATACCCCTCACTCGGATTGCATCTGAAGACTCACAGTAACCTGATTTCTTTTTCTCTCTTTGCTTTTGATACGGATATCGACCAACTCAATTTCGTCTTTTCTTTATTAAACTCAAAGCAAGATTTCGGTCTCCATGCCCTTAGTACATCTGCCTCGCACCTGCTGATGTACAGACACAGACGAGATGGAAAGGAGGGAGAACCTGTCCTCATACTACTAAAGCCACTGTCTTCTTCGTGAGCGTTCACTCGCTTTCATGATAATAGCAGGATCTGCTCCGCGAAAGCGGGCTTACTACCTGGATAGGCAAACGGTAACGACTACCCCACTTCACATCAACTTTACCCTGGCTCTTCAGAAAGCTTAGTCAGCGATGTATTTGTGTATCATCGGACGATTTGCTGCTTATCGCTGTCTCCCGTTAATTTCGATCCCATTCTTCAACGGGAAAGCATCGAATCTACCAGGTGAGCACGTATCTGCTCAACTAACCTATCAAACGTACTTTTGGTACGCAAAAGTACGTTTGATCTCAAGAGTGCGAAAAAATCTATCAAACAGACGGACATGTATATCTTTCATATGCATCTGAATATCTTTCATATTGATCAAACAATATGTATACCTTTCATAGACGGACATCGATAGAGGTATTCTTATGAGTATATGTCGCTGTTTCAACTCCCGCACAGACGTTTCTTTTTTCCTGAGCAGCGAAATACATCAAAGGGTGAAATTTGCAACGACTTCCATATGTATATCTTTCATAGACGGACATCGATAGAGGTATGCTTATGAGTATATGTCTCTGCTTCAACCCCCCCACAGACGTTTCTTCTTTATTGAGCAGCGAAATGCATCAAAGGGTGATATTTGCAACGACTCTCTCATGGGAGGATATCCAACAGCGATTATGCGAAAATGGCATCAGCTAGAGACGTATGCACCTCTCAAGGTCATCAACAGACTCGTTTTCTTCTCCAAATCCCTAAATCATTAAGAATACTATGATGGAAGAACAATCATCTCTTCTCAATAGAAAATAATTAAAAAAAAAAAAACAAAAGCGCCAAATGAGAAAAAGAAATGTTTGATTTTTGCTGATGAGCTGTAAGGTAATCAAGGGAACTTTTCAGGAAAATTGTGACGCCATAATATATGGTCACATAGCAAAAAAGTCCTCTTTGTGGGAAAGTTGTAGGTTTATCCATTCAACAACCTTAGTGTATGGTAAAGGACAATTAGCGCAAGATTGATAAGATGAGAATTCGACAAAATTTTTTATAATCCTCAAAACCGATGCCCTACTGAGGCTCCCAGACTTCTTATCCTACAACTAGTTTTACAAAAGTCTTAGATTATCTACCATCCTTCGAAAACTTTCTAGTCGTAAACCTTCAACAATAAAGTGAAATGATGATGTTAACAAAAAAAAACAAAATCAAGAAGCTTATGATCCTAACTATGCGTCCTATGTTGAAGTGCGAAGCCTCTACTTTTGTCAATTATGTATCATCCTATTACTTGCTCATTCGGATATGTAAAGAGATGTAACTTATGAAGTTAAGTCCATATTTGATAAAATTAAATTGAAAATAAGGCCAATTTATTCAATAATCTTTAGATGACTCTTGTTTCCTTCTTATCATATTCTATGTTGGAATTTGGGGCCCCAGGATCTTCCAATACCAAAAGCCTTTGAGCATACATACTTAATTAAACAAGATGATAAGAGAGAGATAAAAAGAGATTTTGAGACAAGAGTAAGTAACGTAAGCAAAGTGCTTACTCACTAAATATAGATGGCCGAATTACAACATCGGAGTAGTACTCAACCATATAATTGTGGTGCACTCACTAAATGGAAGAATAGCCAAGAAGATGATGATGTACATAATTTCAAATTATGTTGTTATAATCTCAGTGTGTGTGAAGTAAATGAACAATGAAGTGAACCTAACCTCTCAAGATAGTGTAAGAAATCTGAAAATCAGGCAAACCCTAATTCTGAAATTAGGGTTCAAAAACCCTAAAAACAGAAAACAGGATCAACTTCAAAAGATAACTGCCACCAATTGGTAGAAGACTTCTTGCTCCAAGAGAGTAGCCTCGCCTTCACCTATCCTTCACCTCCAAAGCTTCAGAACTTCAAACTTGACACAAAGTAAGCATGACTCTAGCTCCAAGTTGTCCAAAAATAATTATATAGAATTTAATAATACTCACAAAGGCATCCGGATGATCTCGCATATACTCGCTCAAATGCCGATATCCAAAATGTGTAGCATACTGGATCTCATGTTTTGTAGGATATCGACCATAATCCTTTCGCTACATTGAAACAAATAAAAAAGATTAGTTGCTTGCATTTTAACTAAAATAAAAAATATACTCACAATAAGACATATACTTACAAATGTAGCTACAAAACCATTATGGCCCATTTGGCCTAGGTGCGATGTGTGGCCCGACTCCACTCTCTTCTTTACAGCAGCCTCTTTATTTAAGAAAAAAGAAATACATAAATTAAATGTAAAAAATTACTAAAATATATGAAAATTATAAATATAGAGTATTAATTTGTGTACCTTCTGCTGAGGAAATGACTCCTGAAGATGTAGCTATCTACGAAAAAACTGCCACGTCTCAGATGGTATGTTAGGTCGCCTCTTATTTTTTTCCACCATACAATATCTCCTATTAATTTAATCTCAAAGAGAAAAAAAAAATCAGAATACATACACATATATACACACACACACACACATACACATACCCACATACACATATATATGCAAACATATATGCATACATATATGTATACATATACATACATATAACATAAACACACATATACATATCCACATATATACGTACACACACATGCATGCATATACACTAATTCATACAAAAAACATGCATTTATCCCACAATAATGTGTATTTGTGTATATGTGAATACGTGTGTATGTGTAAAGTGAATATGTGTGTATGTGTCAATATGTATATGTGAATTTCTTGTGTATGTAAATAATCAGATTATTAATAACAAATACCATCATTTGTAGATTCTGATCAATCAAATGGAACTCCACCACCGTCTCCTCATTGTGCAATGACTATATACTGTAAGTATATCAAAAATTTAATTTTAAATATATTTGATGGATACATAACTTATATATTTTTTTGTTTCTTATTATAATCAGATTTTGATCAATCAAAGGGTACTCCACCACCTCCTACCCATGCAACGACTTCACATGTGTCCTTCGATAGGAATTATGATGAATTTTACTATCAAGAGCATATTATATGTTACTATAACTCTTGTTATGGCATGTATCGAAGACCACAATTGAAATGTATTGAACATGAGGTAGAGTATGGTACTTTTGAGCATGCACCATCACCTGGTCAACATGATAATGCTTGGGTATGTATTTTTTATATAAATTAATGTCATTATTTTATTTAAAAACCATATACAAAATCAAATTACTATTGATATATAGGAATACTTGCTCGATGATGATGATGATGATATTTTTTCGCATAATGTTAATATACCAGGAGAAAATTTTTATCATGTATGTATGCATATGTGTACTATATGTATACATATGTTAGTATGCATATATTTGTATTTCATGTATATGTATGTGTGTGCATGTGTGTGATATATGTATACATGTGTTAGTATGCATATGTGTATATATGCATATGCATTTACATAAAATATTCATGTATTCATGTAATATATGCAAGTGTTTATAATTGTGTACATGTATATATGTATATGTGTCTATGTGTAAATATGTACATGTAAATATGTATGCATGTATACATATATTTATGTGTGCATGTAGGCATGCATATGTGATGTGTACATTGTTGGTGCATGTCAATCATCAATTGAAGGATTATGAAGAAATGAAGTCAAGGAGTCAAGAAGAGAACAAATTCAGAAGATTGAAGGAAGGACATATTCAGAAACCCAAAGATATGTACACATATGTACATTAGTTGACTTATACTTTTGTCTAGTCATAAACTTGTATATATTTATCTATAAATACTTTGAAAATGTCGGGACAAATAGAGCAGAAGAAGAATAGAGAATAGGAAGAGAGAAATGAGATGTAGAGAGTGTCATTAGACACATGAGAAGTGAGTTGAAATCATCAACTTCACTCAGTTGTAATTTTCTGAGTAATCAAGGAAAACTTGCGCCCGATGTTTTGCTGTCTGCTCCTTCTATGTTTAATCTTTTGAGAAATCCTTCTGCACGTATCTAAGTCCATAGCTAATCTATCTATGGCTAGAATTTGAGAGGCTAATTGTAATCAGGTTAAGAGAATTTAGTTTAGGAACATTCATATGTAGTAATGTTCTGAGAGTCGAAAAATCTGGCGCAGATTTCATGTTCAGAGAAATGAACATTTCTCAGTGTGTGGTGTAAAGTTTTACACAAGTGAGGGCTTAAAATCTAAGTTGGAAGATAAGCCATCTATGGCTAAAAGATCTTGATCAAACGGGTTCGACATTGTGAGAGCTGTAGCTAAGAAGTTGCAGGTGTCAAAGTCGCTAATGTAGAGAAGGTGTTTTACACATAGGTAACTTGTTTGTGTAATTTCTCAGAGTATACTAAACCATTTGCAGAGATTTAAGTTGCAGAAGGTGCGCAATCTCAAGGCGAAGTGTTGTGCAAAGTTTTATCAAAAACTTTACAGGATTGATTAGTCAATTAAGGATTAAACTGCAGCAGACTTTTCTGAGAAGTTGAATTTTTCAGAATAATCCATTTTCTGATAAATTGGTGAATGATTTCTAAATTTGGTGGAGTCTAAAGTTGATCTTGATATAGAAGTGGTCTAAATTCAAGGTTAACTTGTTCTTTTGGAGATTAACACTCTCCATCAGTGGTATCAGAGCAGGTTGTGTCAAAAATTGAAGTGAAGAAGACTCCGACTACTGCAGAAATACAAATCTTTACATCTTGAAGATTCAGAAGGATAAAGTGCTGAAGAAAGATTGAAGAAAGACACGTAAAGATTATCAAAAGGATCAGAAGAAGCAATACTCGAAGTTAAGGTACATTTATTCCTTGTAAAGTCTAAAGTTTTGAGACTACAGGTGAAGCAAGAATGGGAGATAGTCTCCAAATTGAAAAGTTGGATAGAGAGAACTATCCAGCTTGGTCTATGAGGATGGAAGCTCATCTAATGAGCAAAGATTTGATAGCTTACATTACAGGTGAAGAAGAGAAGCCTAAGTTCAGAGATCCTAGTGTTCCAACTAGGGAAGAATTGTCAGATCTAAAGAATTGGATGAAGAAGGATGCTCAAGCAAGGAGCATAATCTACATGGCAGTCAATGACTATTTGCTTCCTCACATTAGAGGACTTGAAAGTGCATGTGACATTTGGAATGCTTTGGAGGAGCATTTCCAAAACACAACCAAATCAAGGAAGGCTTCACTATGGGCAGAATTTACTACCTTCAAGAAGAAGGCCTCACAATCAATCTCTGATTATGTGACAAAGATGAAAGACATTGCAGATTCTCTAGGTGTAGTGGATGAAGATATTGAAGAAGACAAATTGGTAAGACAAATTCTCACAGGGCTAAGAGGAGATGAGAAGTGGAAGCCTTTCATTTTATCTACAGAACTTTCATTAGATCACTTTACTCCTGATTTGAATCAATTGTTAGGTCATATGCTAACTTTTGAGAATGATATCAAAGGAGATGTTGATAAGAGTGCAGGTCATGCAATGTACTCTAAAGACAAGAAGAAAGCCAACAAAGGAAAGCAACAATCAGGTGAAGAGGAAGGTACTTCAAACCAAGCAAATTTCATAAGAGGAAAAGGGAATTGCAAAAGTAGAGGAAGAGGCAGACACAACAAAGATAATGCAAGAGCTTGTTGGATATGTGGTAAGACCAATCATCTATCTCATGATTGTTGGCACAATAATCAGAATAATAGTAATTATCAGAATTTTAATCAAAGAGCAAGAGGTGGTAGATTTCAGAGAGGAAACTTCAGAGGTAGAGGTGGTAGGAATTCTTTTGGAAGAGGTGGAGGAAGAAGCTTCCAAAATCAATCCTATAATAACACCTACTATAACTATGCATCAGATCAGAAGGAGGATTCGACTCTCATTATGAATGCAACATATGAGACCTCACATGAGGACATGAGTGTTTTACATTGATTCAGGATGTAGTAATCATTTAAGTGGAAATATTGCTTTGATGACTGACCTAGATCATAATGCAATTAATCATACAGTTCAGACAGGTGATAATACAAAGCATAAGGTAAAGTCAATTGGTTCAGTCAAAGCTCAGGATGGGAGCACTCTTCTGAGTAAGGTTCTTTATGTTCCCACAATTCCAAAGAATTTGATCAGTGTAGGTCAAATTGTGGAAAAAGGATATGAGGTAAGGTTTACCAATGATGGAGTTTATGTTGAAGACCCTAGTCAAGGGTATAAACAGGTTGTTACAGGAAAGAAAGAAGGGAGGCTCTTCACATTGAAGGTACAAGGAAATGTTGGACATGCTATGTTCACATATGGAGAGCAGAAGGTGTCAGAATTGGATCTTTGGCATAAAAGACTTGGACACTTCAATGAAAGAGGTATCAAAGAAATGATTAACAATGATTCAGTGCTTGGGTTGCCTAACATTGCAGGTCAACACATGACATACAGATGTGAGGCATGTCAATTAGGTAAGGCTCATAAGCAATCCTATTCCAAGCATGAGTTTATGTATTCAGAAAGACTTGAATTGGTGCATACAGATGTGTGGGGTCCTTCAAAGGACTTTAGTATAAATGGTTCAAGATATTATGTCATATATGTTGATGATGCTACCAGATGGATCACAATTTATGTGATTAAAGAAAAGTCAGAAGTGTTTAATACATTTAAACACTATCATGCATATGCAGAAAGGATTACAGGTCAAAAATTAAAAAGACTAAGGTCAGATGGAGGGGGAGAGTATTTTTCAAATGAATTCAATGATTACTTGTGGAATGCAGGTATAAAGAGAGAAGTTACTTGCAGGTACTCTCCTCAACAAAATGGGGTAGCAGAAAGAAGAAATAGGACTCTTGTTGAGTTTGCAAGGTCCATGATGAAAGAGAAGAATTGTCCAAATTATTTGTGGGCAGAGGCTGTGAATACAGCCACTTATTTGGTCAATAGATTGCCTTGTAAAGCTTTGCAAGGTATGACACCATATGAAGCTTGGTGGGGTAAGAAACCTACTTTGGATCATTGCAGAATATTTGGGTGCTTGGCATATGCATATGTGCCATCTCAATTGAGGCATAAGTTGGAGCCTAAGGCAGAAAAGTATGTATTCATTGGTTATGATGATAAACAAATGGGATACAGGTTGTGGAGTCAATCCACAAAGCAATTCCTTGTATCCAAGGATGTTACATTTGATGAGCAAGGTACTTGGTATGCAGGTAAATATAATGTACATGCAGATGTTGAAGAAGTAGTGGATCAAAGGAAAGGTAAAGCAAAGATTCAATTAATTGATGAAAATGAGAGTAATGAAGAACAGGTTGAAGTTGAAGAGAGGCCAAGATTTGATCCAGAATGTGATGAACCAGAGACTTCAAGAAGTGCAGAAGTTAGGAGGTCATCTAGGCACAAATGGCAACCTACAAGGTATAGCTATGACACCTCATTCTTGACTACTAAAGATTATGCTTATTTGGTAAAAGAAGATGAAGATCCATCTACATATGATGAAGCCAAAGGCAAGAGAAATTGGGAAGAAGCTATGCAAGAGGAGTATGATGCATTGATAGAGAATCAGACTTGGGATCTGGTTCCTAAACCTAATAGCCAGAAAATTATTGGATGTAAGTGGGTTTACAAAACAAAAAAATTTGCAGATGGAAGTGTGTCTAGGTACAAAGCTAGACTTGTTGTGAAAGGGTATGCACAGACGTATGGAGTGGACTATGATGAGACCTATAGTCCTGTGGCAAAAATGACAACCATCAGAACCCTCATAGCAATTGCTGCTTGCAAAGGTTGGAAGTTGTCTCAATTAGATGTTAAAAATGCTTTTTTGAATGGTTAAATTTTAGATGAAGTTTACATGGAGCAACCAGATGGATTCAAAGATCAAGTGAATCCAAATTATGTGTGTAAGCTCAAGAGAGCTTTGTATGGGTTAAAGCAAGCCCCAAGGGCATGGAATTATAGGCTTGTAAAGTTCTTGAATGAACTTGGATTCCAAGCATCAAAGGCAGATAGTAGCTTGCTAGTCAAAGCAAGTGAAGATGGATTTATTTATATTTGTATTTATGTTGATGACATAATACTTACAGGAACAGATGATAAAGGAATACAAATGATCAAGAAGCAGATGGAGAAAGAGTTCAAAATCAGTGATTTGGGGAATCTATCATTCTTCTTGGGAATGGAGATTTCTTATACTCAACATGGAGTATATGTAACCCAAGAAAGGTATCTTAAAAATTTGCTAACCAAGTTTAAAATGGAAGATTGCAGGGTTGCACCTACACCTTTGGAAGTGAACCATAAATTGTCTAGATTTGGAGGAGAAGAATTCAGAGACATGAAGCTCTATCAAAGTTTGGTTGGTAGTTTGATTTATGCTACCTTAACAAGGCCTGATTTGTCATATGTAGTTGGTGTGCTTTCACAATTCATGCATTGTCCTAGAAAGGAACATTGGATTGCAGGACAAAGAGTACTTAGGTACATCAAGGGTACACTTAGAGAAGGGTTGTATTATGGATTTACTTCTGACACAAGAGTGAAGATATATAGTGATGCAGATTGGGCAGGTAATGTGGATGATAGGAGATCAACACATGGATATTTGTGCTATGTAGGAGACAAATTGATTTCATGGTGTTCTAAGAAGCAACATACAGTTGCTTTATCATCTACAGAAGCAGAATATAAAGGTATGGTGGAAGCTGCAAAGGAGGTAATATGGCTAAAGACACTTATGAAGGTGTTTGATGTAATACAAAGTACTCCTATTATTTGTGGAGACAATATGAGTTCTTTATACTTGGCAGTTAATCCTGTGTTTCATGCTAGAACTAAGCATATTGAAATACAGTATCATTTTCTGAGAGAAAAGGTCATTGATAAGGAGATTGAAGTCATACACACTCCTACAAAAGATCAACTTGCAGATATGATGACTAAAAGTCTAGATGGACCAAAGCTACAGAGATTCAAGGATATGGCAGGAATCAAGAAGATAGAGATGAACCTCAATTAATGATTGAGGGGGAGCTGTTGGTGCATGTCAATCATCAATTGAAGGATTATGAAGAAATGAAGTCAAGGAGTCAAGAAGAGAACAAATTCAGAAGATTGAAGGAAGGACATATTCAGAAACCCAAAGATATGTACACATATGTACATTAGCTGACTTATACTTTTGTCTAGTCATAAACTTGTATATATTTATGTATAAATACTTTGAAAATGTCGGGGCAAATAGAGCAGAAGAAGAATAGAGAATAGGAAGAGAGAAATGAGATGTAGAGAGTGTCATTAGACACATGAGAAGTGAGTTGAAATCATCAACTTCACTCAGTTGTAATTTTCTGAGTAATCAAGGAAAACTTGCGCCCGATGTTTTGTTGTCTGCTCCTTCTGTGTTTAATCTTTTGAGAAATCCTTCTGCACGTATCTAAGTCCATAGCTAATCTATCTATGGCTAGAATTTGAGAGGCTAATTGTAATCAGGTTAAGAGAATTTAGTTTAGGAACATTCATATGTAGTAATGTTCTGAGAGTCGAAAAATCTGGCGCAGATTTCATGTTGAGAGAAATGAATATTTCTCAGTGTGTGGTGTAAAGTTTTACACAAGTGAGGGCTTAAAATCTAAGTTGGAAGATAAGCCATCTATGGCTAAAAGATCTTGATCAAACGGGTTCGACATTGTGAGAGCTGTAGCTAAGAAGTTGCAGGTGTCAAAGTCGCTAATGCAGAGAAGGTGTTTTACACATAGGTAACTTGTTTGTGTAATTTCTCAGAGTATACTAAACCATTTGCAGAGATTTAAGTTGGAGAAGGTGCGCAATCTCAAGGCGAAGTGTTGTGCAAAGTTTTATCAAAAACTTTACAGGATTGATTAGTCAATTAAGGATTAAACTGCAGCAGACTTTTCTGAGAAGTTGAATTTTTCAGAATAATCCATTTTCTGATAAATTGGTGAATGATTTCTAAATTTGGTGGAGTCTAAAGTTGATCTTGATATAGAAGTGGTCTAAATTCAAGGTTAACTTGTTCTTTTGGAGATTAACACTCTCCATCATACATGTATATATGTATATGTGTCTATGTGTAAATGTGTACATGTAAATATGTATGCACATATATATATATATATATATATATATATATATATATATATATATATATATATATATATATATATATATATATATATATATATATATATATATATGTGTGTGTGTGTGTGTGTGTGTGTGTGTGTGTGTGCATTTAGGGATGTATGTGTGATGCATAATATATCTACTCCATTTTAATATGTGTGTGTGTGTGTGTGCATTTAGGGATGTATGTGTGATGCATAATATATCTACTCCATTTTATATTTTGTTGGTGCAAATTCAAGCCTTCACAATTTTTCTTGGATACTATCTTGAAGACTCAACATGTGAGAAGGACTATAGGAACTTATGCTTATAAGTTCTTACCATTTTATCTCTTGTAAAAGTCTTAGTGACTTGGCATTTTATGTAATCACACCTAATTGATTGGAAGTCGTGGAAAAGGTTGTTGTTTAATTGAGAGAATATCTCAATCAACTTTTAGGTGAAAGATTCTAGGAGATTGATTTGAATTCAAATTCAAATCATCACTCAATTCCTATAAAAACTACAAGGAAAAAGTCACGGTGTGTGCTTCACCATTCCCGAGGCTAATATCTCTGATCATTGAGTGTGTGAGGTCTACTCTATAGCCTACACCTCTGAGACCATTGGACTATGTTTATCATGTCAATGGGAATGTACATCAATGTGATTTAATACATACATTGTTCATATATCATATCTGTATTCTCTGAGTTGTCTACCTTCAAGTCTGTCAACTTCAAAGAGGCATATCTCAGTGTCTACTGCACCAAATCAAGTGATTCAAAGCTTAGTAGATCCAGCTCAAGGTGTTCTACAAGCATACAAAGTTTGAAGCAATTTGGTTCATCCAATCTCGAGAAATCGCGGTCAAAGTGCTCACTGGTATTTGTCTGCACATTTCTTAAAAAGTCGGGAGTGTTCCTAATTTTGCTAAAGTGATTTCTCTGAGTATACTTTATCATTCTATCTCATTCCACTTGCAAATGGTAGCTTAATAAGCTAATAGAATACCTCTAGAAGGAATTTTGCCAATTGTAAGTGTACTGGTCATACTGAGCATAACTCTGAGTAGGTGTCAATACCAAAATAGCAAGTTTTTTGGATTTGTGAAGTATCAAGTAGTCTGTTTTGATTTGATCACTACACACATCATTTGCAAAGTACATATATGATCTCTTGGTATCATTTGGAAGCTAAGGGTGTCTACTAATCATATCTGGAGTCACTGAGGGCTGGTGCAAAGCAGGATTAGCAGCACCTACTCAATCTTCTAGGTGTATCCAACTTTTCTCCCAACAGTGGTATCAGAGCAAATAAGGTAACATGGGAGATGGTTTTCCTTCATTCATTGACAAATTGGACAGGAACAATTACCAAGCTTGGTCTCTAAGGATGAAGACCTATCTACAAGGAAGAAGCTTATTTGGATTCATCTCAGGAGATGAGGAATTGCCCTCATTCAAAGCAAGAGGACTACCCACCAAGGATGAACAAGACAGGCTCAACACATGGTGTGCAAAAGATGCATTGGCAAGGTCTTATCTTCTTAACTCTATATCTGATTTCCTTTTACCTCACATAAGGAATTGTAAGACTTCCCAAGAAACTTGGGAAACCTTGTCATCATACTTTTCATCTAATACAAGGGCCAGGAAGAATCAATTGTGGATTGAATTCACAACCCTTAGGAAGCAACCCAAGCAATCAGTCTCAGAGTATGTGACCAAGATTAAAGATGTGGCAGACCAATTAGCAAGCATTGGAGAGGAGATTGAAGAGGAACAAATAGTAAGGCAAATAACAAATGGACTCAAGGCAGATGATAAGTGGGAAAGCTTCACCACTGCAATGGATCTCTACATGGATATGCATACCCCAGATCTCACAACTCTGATGGGCCAACTATTCACACATGAAGCAAAGTTTACAAAGGCTGGAGATCAATCAAAAGGTAACAACCCCTCTGCTCTATATACTGATAAGAAGATTAAGGATAAAGGTAAAGGGAAGAAGCAAGAAGAAGAAGGCTCCACCTCCCAAGCTAACTATGCAGGGAGAGGTAGATCTTCAAGAGGTAGAGGCAGATTAGCAGGTAGGGGGAGACCCTACAACTCATCACCATGCAACATTTGTGGATTGTCTAACCATACCACAGATGAGTGTTACAGAAACTATAAGAATCGGAAAGGAAGAGGCTATCAAAGAGGTGGATACTCTCAAGGTAGAGGCAGGTTCAACCAACACCAAGGCTACAATGGATACAACAATCAGTACAACAACAATTACAACCACAACCACAATAATAACTACCAAGGTGGATTTAGAAATAGAAGGGATTACAACAACTACACAGAGGATCAAGATGACTCCCTATTGATCATGAATATGACCTCCAAGGCAGGAACAAATGATGATCATTTATTTTATATTGATTCAGGGTGCTCTAACCATGTAGCTGGTAATGTGGCACTACTCTCTGATTTGGAAGAACCCAAGGGCAAACATCAGGTACAGACAGGTGATGATACTAAGCATTCTGTAGTAAAGATTGGAAATGTAAAAACTTGTGATGGTAACCAGAACCTATTGAGCAGGGTACTTTATGTACCAACTATTACCAAAAACTCAATGAGTGTTGGTCAGATTGTGGAGAAAGGTTTGCAGGTCAGATTCACTCAACATGGAGCATATGTGGAGGACCCAATACATGGATTGAGAAGGATAGCCAAGGGAGAAAAATCAGGTAGATTGTTTACTTTTGAGTTAGAGGACACAAAGAACATTGCTTTATACAATTACAAGGATCAAACACTTTCAGAATTAGAAATATGGCACAAGAGGTTAGGCCACATAGGTGAAAGGACTTTGAAGCAAATGTGCAGGGATCAATGTGTGCTTGGGATACCTAATGTATCCAAGCAACACATGATTTACAAGTGTGGAGCTTGTCAGTTTGGTAAGTCACACAGGTTGCCCTATTCAAAGAAAGGTTTTATGCATGAAGACTATCTGGAATTGGTGCATACAGATGTTTGGGGACCTAGCAAGGAACCATCCATTTCAGGTTCAAGGTACTATGTGTCTTTCATTGATGATTATAGCAGATGGACTGTGTTATACTTTATGAAGCATAAGGATGAAGTATTTAATTGTTTCAAAAGATATCTTGCACTAGTTGAAAATCAAACAAGTAGAAACTTGAAACGACTAAGGTCAGATGGAGGAGGTGAATACTTCTCAAATGAGTTTGAAGATTTCTTGCAAGAAAGAGGCATCAAAAGGGAGATAACCACAAGGTACTCACCTGAACAAAATGGAGTAGCTGAAAGAAGGAATAGACTTATAGTTGAAACAGCCAGGTCCATGCTTAATGAAAAGAAGTTGCCAAATTATCTTTGGGCAGAGAGTGTATCTACTGCCACCTATCTAATAAATAGGTTGCCATCAAAATCACTTGATGGAATGACACCTTATGAAGCTTGGCATGGTAAGAGACCATCATTGGATCATTGCAAAATCTTTGGGTGTGTAGCATATGTGCATATTCCCTCACAGGTAAGGGGAAAGCTAGACCCTAAAGCTGAAAAATGTATCTTCATTGGTTATGATTTGAATCAAAAAGGGTACAGATTCTACAACCCAACCAATAAAGGGTTCAAGGTAAGCAGAGATGTCATCTTTGATGAGAATGACTCATGGTATGAGAATGAATGAAGGAAAGTTAGTCTACCCAATGATTTGGAAGAGGAGTTTCCAAAACTCTCAAAGGAGGAACCAATCGAGAAGGAAGACTTAAGTTCAGAAGATGATGACACAATCAATCTTGAAGAATTCAAGGCATGGAAGTCCAAAGGCAAGTTAAAGATGAAGAAGCTTGAGGATATACCAGAATCTTCAACTCAAGCAATGAGGAGATCTCAGAGAGAAAGTAAGAAGCCTATCAGATATGGGTATGATACATCTCTTGTAACTAAGCATTCAATTTATCTTGCAAAGGACTTGTTAAGTGAAGAATCAGGTACATATGAAGAGGCAATCACCAAACCAGAATGGAAAGGAGCTATGGATGAAGAAATGGAAGATCTCAAGGAGAGTGACACATGGGACTTAGTACCCAAGAAGGACTCTATGAAGGTGATAGGATCCAGATGGATCTACAAACTAAAAAGGAACTCTGATGGTACAATCAACAGGTACAAAGCTAGGTTGGTAGCCAAGGGTTTTGCACAAACCCTAGGCATTGATTATGAGGAGACATTTTCCCCTGTGGCTAAGATGCCAACAATCAGAGTATTGGTGAGTGTAGCTGCATCCAAGAACTGGAACATGTACCAGTTAGATGTCAAGAATGCTTTCTTTAATGGATGGATATCTGAAGAAGTCTACATGTCACAACCACCTGGCTATGAAGATCCCAAGAAGGTAAATTATGTTTGTAAATTGAAGAAGGCTCTATATGGATTGAAGCAGGCACCTAGAGCATGGAATTACAGGTTGACAACCTATCTCCAAGACCAAGGATTTATAATGAGCAAGGCAGATACATCATTGTTTATCAAAAGGAACAATTCAGAGGTAATCTATCTCTATGTTTATGTTGATGACATCATCATTACAGGAAATGATGTCAATGGAATCAGAAGCATAAAGAATCAGATGATGAAGGAGTTCAAGATAAATGATCTTGGATTATTGAAGTACTTCTTAGGTCTTGAATTAGTGTATACTAATTCAGGTATATATATTACTCAAAAGAAGTATGTACAGGATATGGTCAAGAAGTTTAATTTGCAAGATGCTAAAGTCTCAAGCACTCCAATGGAGGTCAACCTAAAGCTTAGTGCTCATGAAGGGGATGAAGTCCAAGACATTACAGGATATCAAAGTATGGTAGGTAGTTTGAATTATGCTACCTTCACAAGAATTGACATAGCATATGGAGTTAGTGTGCTAAGTCAATTCATGCACAAACCAAGAGTACCTCACCTAGAGGCAGCAAAGAAGATCTTGAAGTATCTAAAGGGAACTCTAAACCATGGTTTGTACTTTCCTTATACATCAGATATTGACATTAAAGTATATTCAGATGCAGATTGGGTAGGATGCAAGGATGATAGGAGAAGCACATCAGGATACATATGCTTTGCAGGTGACAAACCTATTTCTTGGTCAGCCAAGAAGCAACCAACAGTGGCATTATCATCCACTGAAGCAGAATATAGAGGGCTAGCTAATGCCACTCAAGAAGCTATTTGGTTAAAGCTTTTGTATACAGAGTTAGGCCTATACACTAGGCCTCCAATTATTTTTGGAGACAACACAAGTTCTCTTCACCTTGCAGCTAATCCAATATATCATGCTAGGACAAAACACATAGAGGTTCATTACCACTATGTGAGAGAAAAGTTGTTAAGCAAAGACATTCAATCGACCTATGTGTCTACTAATATGCAATGTGCAGATTTACTTACTAAAGCTTTGGATGGAAACAAGTTATGCAGATTCAAATCCATGATTGGATTGCAGGATGTGATTGAAGAATAAAGCTGAAGACTTGAGCCAAAATGTTTGGCTTGAGGGGGAGCTGTTGGTGCAAATTCAAGCCTTCACAATTTGGCTTGGATACTATCTTGAAGACTCAACATGTGAGAAGGACTATAGGAACTTATGCTTATAAGTTCTTACCATTTTATCTCTTGTAAAAGTCTTAGTGACTTGGCATTTTATGTAATCACACCTAATTGATTGGAAGTCGTGGAAAAGGTTGTTGTTTAATTGAGAGAATATCTCAATCAACTTTTAGGTGAAAGATTCTAGGAGATTGATTTGAATTCAAATTCAAATCATCACTCAATTCCTATAAAAACTACAAGGAAAAAGTCGCGGTGTGTGCTTTACCATTCCCGAGGATAACATCTGTGATCATTGAGTGTGTGAGGTCTAATCTATAGCCTACACCTCTGTGTACCATTGGACTATGTTTATCATGTCAATGGGAATGTACATCAATGTGATTTAATACATACATTGTTCATATATCATATCTGTATTCTCTGAGTTGTCTACCTTCAAGTCTGTCAACTTCAAAGAGGTATATCTCAGTGCCTACTGCACCAAATCAAGTGATTCAAAGCTTGGTAGATCCAGCTCAAGGTATTCTACAACCATACAAAGTTTGAAGCAATTTGGTTCATCCAATCTCGAGAAATCGCGGTCGAAGTGCTCATTGGTATTTGTCTGCACATTTCCTAAAAAGTCGGGAGTGTTCTTGATTTTGCTAAAGTGATTTCTCTGAGTATACTTTATCATTCTATCTCATTCCACTTGCAAATGGTAGCTTACTAAGCTAATAGAATACCTCTAGAAGGAATTTTGCCAATTGTAAGTGTACTGGTCATACTGAGCATAACTCTGAGTAGGTGTCAATACCAAAATAGCAAGTTTTTTGGATTTGTGAAGTATCAAGTAGTCTATTTTGATTTGATCACTACACACATCATTTGCAAAGTACATATATGATCTCTTGGTATCATTTGGAAGCTAAGGGTGTCTACTAATCATATCTAGAGTCACTGAGGGCTGGTGCAAACCAGGATTAGCAGCACCTACTCAATCTTCTAGGTGTATCCAACCTTTTCTCCCAACATATTTATGTATGTGTATCTACATGATGTGTATATATCTTTATATATATTATGATCCTCGTTGATTCGAGTAGCTATATATAGAGGCATAAGGTTGGGAGGAGAGACATCTCTCTAGTATGACGTCGGAGGAATAGATGCAATGTGTTCATATACTTCAATCATATGGCCAAAAGGTTGAATTAGAGTTTTTAAATTAGGGTTTTTAAAACCCTAATATTGAATTTAGTGTTTTCAAATTAGGATTTTTGAAATAGGATTTATTTATTTATTTATTTATTTATGCGTATGCATTTGTTGTGTATGTATGTGTATCTATATGTGCATATGCATGTGTTGTATGTGTGTATATATGCATGTGTATATGTATATATGCATGTAAATATGATTATATGAGTCTATGTGTGTGTACATATGATTATGCATGTGTATGTGTATGTGAGTATGTATATGTGTATGTGAGTATGTGTAGTGTTAGATATGCTCAATACTCCACCCTCATGTGACCCCAAATGATCCATGGTGCTCTAAGTTGTAAGGCCCCCATTATGAGGAGAAGCCATTAAGAGAGCCTGGACATTTGTGGAACCCTAACTTCCAAGTTAGATGAGGTCTATGTGTGACCGTTGATGGTTATAGATGATCTTTGTGAGCCTAGCCATTAGGTTAGGTAGGGCATAAACTTCCAGGCCATTGGGCTACCATTTAAGGTGAAAATAAAGGCTTTGTGGCGTCGCACGGTTTCCCCATAGAACCTTAATGGGGGGAGTGCAGAGGGGGGCTTGCCCCCTTCTGTAGGGTCCGGGGGGCCTATCCCCCCGGCCCGTAGGGCCGAGACGGTAGGACTTCTGGTCGTGGAGATATTGTCGGATCATATATTTTACCGACTATTTTGTATCTCCCGACTACGTTTATCTATACCGAACTTCCTTGTAAAAGCTATATAAGCACAGCCCAGGTTGAGCTTTACATAGCATTGCGCACTAGTAAGCCCTTCATCTAGAGTTTGTCTAGATCGCCATCTAAGCTCCACAGTGGGAGCGCACGGGTGGACAACACCATCATTGTAAGTGCATTACGCTTTGCAATCTGAGAATCTGAGTTCTCTACCTCTCAGTATGCGTCTATCTTTGTCTGCGTTTTTCTCTCAACTCTGTCTACAAATCTATTCCGCTTTGCTGTTATTTTTCTTACATGTATGTGTCTATGTGTATTCATTATATGTGTGTAACTCCACGCATGTGTATGTGTGTGTAAAAATGTGCATGTATGTGTGTGTATGTATAAATGTGCATGTATGTGTATATGTGTGTAAATGTGCATGTATGATGTATATGTGTGTGTATGCGTGTATTTGTACCTCTAGTCTCACTCTTTTCTCTCTCTCTATCTCTCTCATATACATACATACATAAACACACATACTCATATACATATATATATATATATATATATATATATATATATATATATATATATATATATATATATATATATATATATATATATATATATATATATATATATATATATATATATATATATATATATATATATATATATATATATATAAAAGCAGTGCGTACCGTGCATTATCGAGACGATGAGCCATAAGTGTCCGCATCTCTTTTAGACAACACTTATGCGACCATCTTGTCCCAAACTTTGTCTCAAGTGAACTAAGTACGTATTTTTTATCCCTCTCATCATGCTCACTACAAAAATTAAAAAAATCATGTAAATAAAACATAAGATATTTATTTCAATTTATATGTAAGATTTATACTTATTTCCACGGTAAGTGGAAAAGGCGCAGGTAAGAGTCGCATAATGCCCGCATTCTTCTCTTGAACTCCAATCCATTCCCTATGTACACAATGTTCCCCTCTGCCTCTATATCACACTCTAGTCCTAAGGTGCCTATGCATGTCCTCATAGGCAACTCTCCTCTGCTAAAAATAAATAAAAATATGTGTTATACTATCATTAAAAAAGTTTATAAAAAAAACCATACCTATGAGCACATAGCTGTCTTGCTGCATGTGGAGCCACAAAAGAGCCCTCCTCTGATCGCTGGGTAAGCATCTGGATCCTATAATCCAGCTCATCATCAGACATCTCTGAGTAATCATGCATGATGGCCCCTAGAGTATCAGACGGAACTCTTGCTCTCATAAGACTTTTAATGAGAGTGAGTTTCGCCTTTCTCTCTCTAATAGGATCCATAATACCTAACATATAAAACAAAATGTGTTAGAAATCAATATATATACGTGTACATATGTATGTGTGTATGCATTAAGTATGTGTATGTATGCATGTGTATTATGTATGCATATGTGTGTGTATGCATGTAAGTATGTATGTATGCATATGCATATGCATTATGTATGCATATGTATGCATGTATGTGTATGTGTGTGTATTTCTCTCTATGTGTATGTATGCATATATGTGTGTGTATCTGTGTGCGTGTGTGTGCGTGTATGTGTGTGTATGTGTGTATGCATGTGTATGTGTGTGTATGCATCATTGTGTGTGTATGTGTCTATGTGTGTATGTGTTTGTGTGTATATGTGTGTGTGTATGTGTGTGTGTCTATGTGTATGTGTGTGCATCTATGAGTGTGTATGTGTTTATGTGTGTGTATGTGTCTATGTGTGTGTATGTGTCTATGTGTATATGTGTATGCATGTATGTGTGCATATTCATGTGCATTATGTATGCATATGTGTGTGTATGTGTGTGTATGTGTGTGTATGTGTGTGTATGCATTATGTATGCATATGTGTGTGTATGCATTAAGTATGTGTATGTATGCATCTGCATTATGTATGCATATGTGTGTGTATGCATGTAAGTATGTATGTATGCATATGCATATGCATTATGTATGCATATGTATGCATCTATGTGTATGTGTGTGTATGTGTGTGTATCTCTCTCTATGTGTGTGTATGCATATTTGTGTGTGTATGTGTGTATGTGTGTATGTGTGTGCGTGTATGTGTGTATGTGTGTATGCATGTGTATGTGTGTGTATGCATCATTATGTGTGTATGTGTGTATGTGTGTGTGTATATGTGTGTGTGTATGTGTGTGTGTCTATGTGTATGTGTGTGCGTCTATGAGTGTGTATGTGTTTATGCGTGTGTATGTGTCTATGTGTGTGTATGTGTCTATGTGTGTATGTGTATGCATGTATGTATGCATGTATGTATGCATATGCATGTGCATTATGTATGCATATGTGTGTGTATGCATTATGTATGCATATGTGTGTGTATGCATTAAGTATGTGTATGTATGCATGTGCATTATGTACGCATATGTGTGTGTATGCATGTAAGTATGTATGTATGCATATGCATATGACTTATGTATGCATGTATGTGTATGTCTCTCTATGTGTGTGTATGCATATATGTGTGTGTGTATGTGTGTGTGTATGTGTGTATGTGTGTGTATGTGTGTGTATGCATCATTATGTGGGTATGTGTCTATGTGTGTATGTCTGTGTGTGTATATGTGTGTGCATGTGTATGTGTCTATGTGTATGTGTGTGCGTCTATGAGTGTGTATGTGTTTATGTGTGTGTATGTGTCTATGTGTGTGTATGTGTCTATGTGTGTATGTGTATGCATGTATGTATGCATATGCATGTGCATTATGTATGCATATGTGTGTGTATGTGTGTGTATGCATTATGTATGCATATGTGTGTGTATGCATTGAGTATGTGTATGTATGCATGTGCATTATGTATGCATGTGTGTGTATGCATGTAAGGATGTATGTATGCATATGCATATGCATTATGTATGCATATGTATGCATGTATGTG
>CM035436.1:75477170-75579670 GCA_020310875.1 Ceratopteris richardii | reverse complement strand
AGCCATATCAGGAGGGAGTCAAAATTCCTAGGATTGAAGAAAGAGGAATTTCACAACCTTCTATAGAATCAGTTCCACATGAGACTTTAGTTCTAAAAATGGAACAAAGTAATAGAGTTCCAAAAAGTCCCACTACAAGAAATAGGGGGGCGTAGCCACGCCCTTCAATTAAAAAAAAAACAAGAATATTCTCTTATGGGACGCTAGCATCTCATAAGCCACGGTGTTGTTTTTGGATTTTTTTTTACGGGCCTTCGTTGCATAAGCGATGCCAGCGTCGCTTATGCGACACTAAAAGGGTGTGTCGCAAATAGCGTCGCTAACTAGCGACATTGGCAAATTGGCTTGCGTCGCATAAGCGACGTCCTATGTTCCAGAGCCTCGCATAAGCGACACTCTAGAATGTTAAAAGAAAATTTTGATTTCTTCCGGCACATTTGTGCCGAGATTTGGACGCGAGAGAGCAAGAGAACGTGAGAGAGAGAGAGAGAGAGAGACAGAGAGAGAGAGAGAGAGAGCGAGAGAGACACACACATATCATCATGGAAGCCAAGTATGCATGCACACACACACTTACACACACATAGACACACACACACTCTATTCCTTCTTTCTGCAAGAGCATTATGATGAGGAGTATAAGCAATAATAAGGTGTCGAGTAATACCTTTTTCTTCAAGAAATGTCTAGAACTCATTTGACAAGTATTCTCCACCTCAATCACTTTTGAGAATCTGGATAGTTACCTAACTTTCATTTTCAACCATAACTACAAATTTCTTGAACATAGGAAAAACTTCTGACTTCAACTTAAGACCATAGATCCAAGAATATCTTGTAAAATCATGATCAACAAATAAAACAAAATACCTAAAAACCTGAATAGAGTCTGCTCTCATTGGTCCATTCACATCTGAATGAATAATCTACAATTACTTGCCAGCTGTAATATGACCATGCTTCTTGAAACGTAGTTTATGCAACTTACCTTCAAGACAACCTTCACATATATCTGAATCATGTCATAGCTTGAATGAGGGTAAAGTCTCAATCATACCTCTGTCTTTGATACTCTTGAGAGCTCCAAAACTAATATGTCCAAATCTTTCATGCCATACCTTCATATCTTCCACCGGTGAGGAAGATTTGACAGCATATGCTTGACTGATTTTTGACAAAATAAAAATCCCTCCTTTGTGCTCACCTTGCAAAATAACTTCTCTTCTTTGTGTGAGAAGATCTTACATAGATCTCTCTCAAATACAACGTTTTAACCATCACCTAAAAATCCTGATATAGGTAGCATAATCTTCCTCATGTTAGGTACATATAGAACAGCTCAAATCTAAACATTGCCACCTTCTCTTGACTTACTATGCCTATTTCTACAACATGCAAATAATTGCCATCTTCAATAGTAACTCTTCTACCTGAAGCATAGGAAAGAGAAGAAAATACTTATCTTCATCCTATCATATGCTTTGTAGCACCTGAATCAAATATCTAAGGATCTACTGAAAGAACTTGTAAAGCTGCCTGATCAAAAGCTACTTCCTCAATGGTGATATAGGCATAAGAATCACCTTGAGATTTCCCTTTTTCGTCATCTTCTACAACATTACATGATGCCTTTTTCTTTTTTGCTGCAATCCTTTTCTGACAAACTGCTATGAAATCTCTAGGTTTCTTGCAATAGTGACATAATGTTTCCTTCTTCTTAGAAGACTTCTCTTTAGATGTAGTAGAAACAGAATCTCAAGTAGAAGGTGAAAGGGACTTACTTTCCTTCTTGGATTGCTTTTCCTTCTTATCCTTCTTCTTCTTTTTACCCTTTCATGAAGACAAAAGTGCTTCTTCATTCTCTTCCATTCCCTTCGACTGATCTTCATCTTGAAGTAACAAGAACACTAATTCTTCAAACGTAACCTCTCTATCTCTTGTTGTAAGTGTAAGAGTGGTTATAAAAGGCTGATATGATATAGGAAGTGAATTAATTAGCATATTTACCATTTATTCAACAGATATCTCAACTCCTAAATTTAGAAGTTGGTCTCTCAAGTCAATGAGCCTTGTAATGTGGGTTTGAATTGACTCACCAGCCTTCATCCTTGTATTTTCTAGTTGTCTCCTCAAGTGAGCTTTCCTAGCAGGATTTCTGCTCTAAAAAAGATTCTCAGGCTTTAATTACCAAGCTTGTCTAGAACTTCTACAAGGTCTGATATGTGGTAGAATATGCTTTTTGACACTTATTTCTATGAATGAGAGTGCTAAAGGATCTCTAGAGTCCCATCTTGCTTGTTCTTCAGTAGGAGGAACTCTAGGTAAGGATCTACCTGTGACTCTCGATGTAGACGTGGTTACCTCTTCTTTGGTTGGTTCTATGATTGCAACACAAGTACCTCTTGAATTTGTTGTATCCTCCTCTTTGCCTTCACTTCTTGGTCTTGTTAAGGATCCATTGACAATACTCCATAAATCCTTTTTCACTAACAAATTTGTCATCATGAAACTCCACATAGGATAATTAGACTATCCATCCAACTTGTCCTCAATCTCAATTCTATACTCACTCATCTTAACTAAGTGTTGATGGAGAGTATTAATCTCCAAAAGAACAACCTACTCTTGAATTTAGAACACCTCTATATCAAGAGTAAGTCAAAACCTTCACCAATTTAAGAGATCAATGACCAAATATCAATTTCTTGACTAAACTGTGAAGGAGGAAATTACTCAAAAAGTCTGTTGCATAGATCTTGCTCATTGACTGAGTAAATGTGTAAAGTTTTTTATGAAACTTTGCACAAGATGTCGCCTAAAGATTGCGCACCTTCTCCAAGTCAAATCACTCCAAAAGATTCAGTAGATCTTGAGAAATCTACTTACTAAGTCAGCTATGTCTAAATCTGCACTTCTGAGAAGTCAATTTGGACACCCCTAACTTCTTAGCTTTAGTTCTCTCAGTATAGAACTCGTTTAAGTAAATACTTTTAGCCACGAGTAGCTTACCTTCCAACTTAAAGATTAAGTGCTTACTTGCACAAAACTTTAAACTGTGGAGTGAGAAATGATCAAATCATTAAGATCAAAATTTGCGCCTGTTTCAGGAACCAGTGAGTACTTTCTCACATGTAAATGTTCCTACACACAATTCTCTTAGCCTGATCACAATTAGACTCTCAAAATCTAGCCATAGATTGATTAACTATGGACTTAGACATCTCCAACAGGAATTCACAAAAGATTTACTAAACAAGGAGAAAACTCAGAAACTTCGGGCGCAAAAATTCTGTCATTTCTGAAGAAGACTACAACTGAATGAGAGAGAGACTTCAACTCACTTCTCATGTGTCTAATGACACTTACTACGTCTCATTTCTCTATTCCTATGCTCATACATAGTCTCTCCTTGTCTTATCTTTTTTTCCCGACATTTTTCCAAAGTATTTATAGGCAAATATGTACAAGTTTATGACTATTCTAAAACTCTAAGTGATCTATGTCTTCACTAATGTACATATGTGTACAAATCATTCATCCTGTGAATGTGTCCACCTTCTTTGCTTCAAGAATTGTTCTAATCTCCATTCTTTGTCTTCAAATCTTCAATTGGTGATTGGTCTGCACCAACAGCTCCCCCTCAATCATCAATTGAGGTTTCTCTAACCTTCTTTATGCCTGCCATGTCTTTAAACTTCTGTAACTTTGGTCCATCCAAGCTCTTTGTAAGCATATCAGCTATCTGATCTTTGTTGAAGTATGTATGACTTCAATCTCCTTATCCATCACCTTCTCTCTTAGAAAGTGATACTGTATCTCAATGTGTTTGGTCCTGGCATGAAAAACAGGATTAGCAGCTAGATATAATGAACTCATGTTATCACCATAAATGATAGGTATGCTCTGTATAGTGTCAAAACTCTTCATTAGAGTCTTAAGCCATATCACTTCTTTTGTAGCTTCAACCATGCCTTTGTACTCTGCTTCTGTAGATGACAAAGCAACTGTACGTTGCTTCTTTGAGCACCAGGAGATTAACTTATCTCCCACATAACACATGTATCCATAGGTTGACCTTCTATCATCTGGATTACCTACCCAATCTGCATCACTATAGATCTTGATATTTGTGTCTGATGTAAAACCATAATACAAACCTTCTTTGAGTGTACCCTTAATGTACCTCGACACTCTTTGACCTGCAATCCAATGCTCTTTCCTAGGACAATGCATGAATTGAGACAAAACCCCAACTGCATATGATAAATCAGGTCTAGTTAATGTAGCATAGATAAGACTACCAAGCAAACTCTGATATTGCTTCATGTCCTTGAACTCTTCACCTCCAAATCTGCTTAATTTGTGATTCACCTCCATTGGAGTAGGTGCTACCCTGCATTCATCCATTTTAAACTTGATTAACAAGTTTCTCAAATACCTTTCTTGAGTCACATACACTCCATGTTGAGTGTATGAAATCTCCATGCCCAAGAAGTATGACAAGTCTCCCAAATCACTGATTTTGAACTCTTTCTCCATTTGCTTCTTTAAGCTTTGAATGCCTTTCTCATCTGTACCTGTAAGTATGATATCATCAACATATATGCACATGTAAATAAACCCATCATCACTTGCTTTGACAAGCAAGCTACTATCTGCTTTTGATACTTGAAATCCAAGTTCTTTTAGGAACTTTACAAGCCTATAGTTCCATGCCCTTGGGGCCTGCTTCAAGCCATATAAAGCTCTCTTGAGCCTACACACATAATCTGGATATCTTCCATCTCTGAATCCTTGAGGTTGCTCCATGAAAACTTCATCTGAAATGTAACCATTCAAAAAAGCATTCTTCACATCTAATTGACACAATTTCCAACTTTTGCATGCAGCAATTGCTATAAGTGTCCTGATGGTTGTCATCTTTGCCACAGGACTATAAGTCTCATCATAATCAATACCATATGTCTGAGCAAACCCTTTCACAACAAGTCTAGCTTTGTACCTAGACACACTTCCATCTGCAAATCTTTTTGTCTTATAGACCCACTTACATCCAATGATCTTCTGACTATTTGGCTTTGGAACCAAATCCCATGTTTGATTCTCCATCAATGCATCATATTCTTCCTGCATAGCTTTCTCCCAATTTTCTTTACCTTTTGCCTCTTCATATGTAGAAGGGTCTCCATCTGCTTTAATCATGTAAGCATAATCTTTGGTAGCCAAAAATGAAGTATCATAGCTATACCTTGTAGGTTGCCATTTGTTCCTTGTAGACCTCCTAAGTTCTCCACTTCTTGAGGTTTCTGGTTCTTCATATTCAGGATCAAATCTTGGTGTTTCTTCCACTTCAACCTGCACTTCATTATTCTCTTGCTCATCAAATATCTGAACCTTTGATTTACCTTTCCTTTGGCTCACAATTTCTTCATCGTCTGTATTAATATTGATAGTACCTGCATACCAAGTACCTTGCTCATCAAATGTAACATCTTTTGATACAAGAAAATGTTTTGTGGATGGATTCCATAACCTGTATCCCATCTGCTTATCATCATAACCAATAAACACATATTTTTCAGCTTTAGGTTCCAATTTGTGCCTTAATTGTGATGGCACATATGCATAGGCCAAACAACCAAAAACTTTGCAATGATCTAGTGTAGGTCTCTTACCCCACCATGCCTCATAAGGTGTCATACCCTACAAAGCTTTACAAGGTAGCCTATTGACCAAATAAGTAGCTGTATTTACAGCCTCAGCCCACAAATAATTTGGGCAATTTTTCTCCTTCATCATGGACCTTGCAAACTCAACAAGAGTCCTATTCCTCCTTTCTGCTACACCATTTTGTTGAGGAGAGTACGTGCAAGTAACCTCTCTTTTTATACCTGCATTCCACAAGTAATCACTGAACTCATTAGAGAAATACTCTCCCCTCCATCTGACCTTAGTCTCTTCAATTTATGTCCTGTAATTCTCTCTGCATACATATGATAATGTTTGAAAGTATTGAATACTTCTGACTTATCTTTGATCACATAGATAGTGATCCATCTGGTAGCATCATCAACATAAATCACATAATACCTTGAACCATTGATACTAAAGTCCTTTGATGGTCCCCACACATCTGTGTGTACCAACTCAAGTTTCTCTGAATACATAAACCCATGCTTAGAATAGGGTTGCTTATGAGCCTTACCTAATTGACATGCCTCACATCTGTATGTCATATGTTGACCTGCAACATTAGGCAATCCAAGCACTGAACCATTATTAATCATGTCTTTGATACCTCTTTCATTGAAATGTCCAAGCCTCTTGTGCCAAAGATCTAACTCAGAGATCTTATGTCCTCCATAGGTGAACAAGGCATGACCAACATTACCTTGAATCTTCAATGTGAACAATCTTCCTTCTTTCTTCCCTGAAACAACTTGTTTATACCCATTGCTAGGGTCTTCCACAAACACTCCTTCATTAGTGAACCTTACTTCATAACCTTTTTCCACAATTTGTCCTACACTTATCAAATTCTTAGGAATTGTAGGAACATACAAGACCTTACTCAATAAGGTGCTACCATCCTTGGCCTTCACTGATCCAATTGACTTCACATTGTGCTTTGTGTTGTCACCTGTTTGAACAACATGATTAGATACCTTATTCTCCAAATCAGTCATCAAGGCTATATTACCACTCAGGTGATTGCTACACCCTGAATCAATGTAGAAGACTCTTTGATCTTCATTCTGCCTTTCACAAGTTGCATTCATTATCAATGTTGAATCTTCCTTTTGATCTGAAGCATAATTGTAGTAGGTATTGTTATATTGTTGACTTTGGAAACCTCTACCTGCATTTCTTCCAAAGTAACCCCTACTACCTCTGCCTCTGAAATTACCTCTTTGATTTCTGCCTCCTCTTCCTCTTGAATTATAGTTTTGATTGTATCCTCCATTACTTTGATTATTATGCCAACAATCATTAGCTAAATGATTTGTCTTACCACAAATCCAGCATGCTTTGGCTCCATCTTTGTTGTTCCTGCCTCTTCCTCTACCTTTGCCACCTCCTCTACCTCTTAGGAAGTTGGCTTGACTAGTTGTGCCTTCATCTTCACCTGATTGTTGCTTTCCTTTGTTAGCTTTCTTCTTGTCCTTTGAGTACATTGCATGACCTGTACTTTTGTCACCATCTCCTTTAACATCCTGCTCAAATGTTAGCATATGACCTAGCAACTGATTTAAGTTAGGAGTGAAATGATCAAGTGATAATTCTGTAGACAAAATGAATGGCTTCCATTTGTCATCACCTCTCAAACCTGTAAGGATTTGCCTTACCAATTTATCCTCCTCAATATCTTCATCAACAGCTCCTAATGCATCTGCAATATCTTTCATCCTTGTTACATAGTCTGAAATGGATTGAGAGGCCTTCTTCTTGAAAGTTGTAAATTCTGCCCATAAAGATGCCTTCCTTGACTTTGTGGTGTTTTGGAAATGCTCGTCCAAAGCATTCCATATATCACTTGCACTTTCAAGACCTCTAATGTGAGGTAGCAAGTAATCATTGACTGCCATATAGATAATGCTCCTAGCTTGAGCATCTTTCTTCATCCAATTCTTCAAATCTGTTAATTCCTCCCTAGTTGGAACACTAGGATCTCTGAATTGTGGTTTTTCTTCTTCACCTGTAATGTAAGCTATCAAATCTTTGCTCATTAGATGAGCTTCCATCCTCATTGACCATGCAGGATAGTTTTCTCTATCCAACTTCTCTATTTGAAGAGAATCTCCCATCCTTCCTTCACCTGTATATTGAATTCTTCAACCTTTATGAAGTATAAGGTTACCTTTACTTTGAATGATACTCCTTTTGACTTCCTTGATGTCGTATGATCTCCTTCTCAAGCTTTCCTTGCAAGCTTTCACCCTTTGAATCTTCAGATGTCAAATTCTTTGTAGCTGCAGCAGTCGGGATCCTCCTTTTCTTCAATTCTGATGCTTCCTGCTCTGATACCACTGATGGAGAGTGTTAATCTCCAAAAGAACAACCTACTCTTGAATTTAGAACACCTCTATATCAAGAGTAAGTCAAAACCTTCACCAATTTAAGAGATCAATGACCAAATATCAATTTCTTGACTAAACTGTGAAGGAGGAAATAACTCAGAAAGTCTGCTGCATAGATCTTGCTCATTGACTGAGTAAATGTGTAAAGTTTTTTATGAAACTTTGCACAAGATGTCGCCTAAAGATTGCGCACCTTCTCCAAGTCAAATCACTCCAAAAGATTCAGTAGATCTTGAGAAATCTACTTACTAAGTCAGCTATGTCTAAATCTGCACTTCTGGGAAGTCAATTTGGACACCCCTAACTTCTTAGCTTTAGTTCTCTCAGTATAGAACCCGTTTAAGTAAATACTTTTAACCACGAGTAGCTTACCTTCCAACTTAAAGATTAAGTGCTTACTTGCACAAAACTTTAAACTGTGGAGTGAGAAATGATCAAATCATTAAGATCAAAATTTGCGCCTATTTCACGAACTAGTGAGTACTTTCTCACATGTAAATGTTCCTACACACAATTCTCTTAGCCTGATCACAATTAGACTCTCAAACTCTAGCCATAGATTGATTAATTATGGACTTAGACATCTCCAACAGGAATTCACAAAAGATTTACTACACAAGGAGAAAACTCAGAAACTTCAGGCGCAAAAAATCTGTCATTTCTGAAGAAGACTGCAACTGAATGAGAGAGAGACTTCAACTCACTTCTCATGTGTCTAATGACACTTACTACATCTCATTTCTCTATTCGTATGCTCATACATAGTCTCTCCTTGTCTTATCTTTTTTTCCCGACATTTTTCCAAAGTATTTATAGGCAAATATGTACAAGTTTATGACTATTCAAAACTCTGAGTGATCTATGTCTTCACTAATGTACATATGTGTACAAATCATTCATCCTGTGAATGTGTCCACCTTCTTTGCTTCAAGAATTGTTCTAATCTCCATTCTTTGTCTTCAAATCTTCAATTGGTGATTGGTCTGCACCAACAAGTGTGTATGTCAATTATGATCTAATACCAAGTGTTGGAATTTGGGGCCCTAGGATCTTCCAATACTAAAAACCTTTGAGCATACACACTTAATTAAACAAGATGATAAGAGAGAGATAGAAAGAGATTTTCAGACAAGAGTAAGTAACATAAGCAAAGTGCTTACTCACTAAATATAGATGGCCGAATTACAACATGGGAGTACTACTCCATATAATTGGGGTGCAGTCACTAAATGGAAGAATAGCCAAGAAGATGATGATGTACAGAATTTCAGATTATGTTGGTATATCTAGCCTAAAAAAGTTTTATCCAAACTGTACAAAAAATGCAAGTCCTAAAATGTGGATTTGCTAGAAGTGGACCATATGTACATTGATTTCCAACATCCTATTGGAATCATACAAATCTACTTCTTTGTATAAATTTAGAACCATCTTTTCAAATCTACTCTTAGCCTTTTATATCCTTTAAAGAGTTTCAAAATCAATACCAAATTGAAGAGTAAGTGGATAAACTTCTAGAGATTCTTACCTCCAATAGAATTGGCACAAAGGATCTTAACTATCACTAATTTTACTATTAATATTTATCTAAGAGACTCCTAAACATATTAAGATAGAATCCTTGTAGGACCTATTTTCTAAAGTTTAACATGCCTCACACTATTATGGACTATTTCACATTATTCAAGAGATCAATGAAAAATCATTTATATTCAACGTACCATCTAATTGGGATCTACATCACTCTTTTAGTATTACTTTATTAAAAACATTTGAAAAAAAATTACGACTTACCATATCCTTGGTGATCCACCTTGTCTTGAAAAAGAATCTGAAATCTGAATTTTTGAGAAAATAACCCATCCTGACATAACCACTACACCCAGAGGTACTTAATATCACATATATTTGGTAAAATATAAAACTCACTTTATTGAAGAGTCTTTGTGGATCAATAAGACTTAATTGACTCCCCATTATGATAATTCCATTTCTCCATATCATATATAAATCAATAATTTAATTCTCGAAACATACGGTTCCATGCATGTATTTTTACATGAAACATGCTTATTTTTGTTCAATAATGAGACATATGACTTGCCACCATGTCTAATTTTTTTTCTTATCTATTGAGATCACTTCCTTTTTCAACTAAGAGTCTAAGATGCAATATTATCACTTATGTAATGTAGAATTATTGGAGTTTCTTATTGAGCTTTTTTTATGCCTTGTGTTTTGTTTTAGCATATGAAGGTTCATGAGGGCATTGATGGGCATGGACATATTCAAATGCATTTAGGCTAAATAGAGAGATTATGTTTTCTATATATTTTATAAATAAAACATGCATGTAGAGTATTCTTTATAGAAATTCATAAAAAAATTGGTTGAGATAAGGATTTCTATAGAATGTGACTTTTGTAAATAATAGCTAAGGCTCACCAAAAAAATGAACAATTTTTTTTTCACATGCTAGCTTTTCGAAGGTTTCACCCTTGTTGTAACTTCTATTTATGGATGTAAAAAAGAAACTATAAATACACACACTTTGGAGACTTGTTTGATACAGTGGGCATATTTTCCTCAATAGTGTATACTATATCATCTATTGCGAATCTTTGTTTCTATGTCTTTAGAGATTTTGTATTGTCTCTATCCACATGTGACTATAAGATCCTATAAGAGTGTCATATTCTTCTAAACCTAATTTGAAGTATTTATTGCAATCCAACTGTTATAATGTTTCACTTGGTACTTTTTTATTTAGATATATCTCTTTAACTTGTTACTTATAACAATAGAGGATGCTTTAGCTTCTATTTGCACAACGGTTGAAGAAAAAGATCTTGTGTGTTATACTCTCAATGGATTGATAGAAGATGAAAGATGGAAGCCTTTTATAACTTCTATTAACTTGAAAGATGTATATGCAGGTTTTGAACAACTAATCCCTCATCTTGTCATAGAAGAGCTTAACTTTGGTGGCCCCAAAGGAAAGGACAGCCACAACCAAATGTTATATGGAGGTCGAGGTAAAGGAAGGAACTCAAGAGGAGGCTCAAGAGGAAAAGGAAGAATTCACAACAACTCCAACTACAATAAACAATTTGGAAGACAACAAGGATGCATCAAATGCCAACACACAAGGAAGAGGAAGAGGCCGAGGCTCCTACAATTCTCATAAAGGTCTAACATGCTATCATTTTGGTAAAGTAGGACACTATGCTAGAAGTAGAGGAAGAGGCCGAGGCTCCTACAATTCTCATAAAGGTCTAACATGCTATCATTTTGGTAAATTAGGACACTATGCTAGTGATTGTTGGTTAAATAATGGAAGACCAAATGGAGGCAATCAAAGGAGCCACAACAACTATGCAAGAACCTCAAGTGAAGGAAGCAAGGACACACTACTTGCAATGAGACATGAGTATAGAAGCTCTTGTGAAAATGACAACAAATGGTACATTGAATGAGGTTGTAGTAACCATATGTCATGCCAAGGAAGTTTGTTCACTAATCTACAAGTACCAAGTGGAAAAGGATGTGTTGAAAGAGATGATGATACTCAACATATGATTGAACATATTGGAGATATAAGGCTTGGAGATACATGCAACACAAAGGTATTATCTATTGTTCTTCATGTTCCTACAATTTCAAAGAACTTGATTTTAGTAGGACAAATGGTAGAGAAGGGTTATCATGTCATATTCAATGAGAATGGGTGCTTCATAAAGAATCCAAAGGAAGGCTTCAAGGTCATTGCTCGAGGTATAAGAGAAGGAGGGATGTTTAATTTGGACGTCCAACATCCACATGGAAAGTTCATGTACGTTCAATGTCCTAACATGAAGATTTCAGAGTTGGACTTATGGCACAAAAGAATAGGACACCTCAACATTCAAAAGCTGAAGGACATGAGCAAACATGAAGTGGTAAGAGTTCTTCCAAAATTTAATAGCATTGGACTACACGAGTTACGTGAAGCTTGTCAACTAGGAAAGCAAACGAGGTAGCCATTCAAGAGGAGCAATTATGTGGCCCCAAATGTCTTGACTTGATAGATACAGATGTATGGGGACCAACCCAAGAGGCACAAATGGCTGGTAATAGATTTTTTGTCACCTTCATTGATGATCATTCAAGAAAGGTATGGCTGTTTTGTATGAAGCACAAATTAGAGGTGTTTTCTATATTCAAAAAATTTAAAGTTGTAGTTGAAAAAGAAATAGAAAGGTCTATCAAAACCTTAAGGCCCGATGGTGGAGGAGAATACTTCTCCAAAGAATTTTCATATTTTCTACAAGAGAATGGGATCAAAAGGCACTTTACTTGTAGGTACACACCACAACAAAATGGAGTAGCTAAGAGGAAAAATAGGCAAATTATTGAAATTGCAAGATGCATGCTCAATGAGATGAAGGTACCATTGTACCATTGGGCTAAAGCTACGAGAACCGCCATTTACTTGATGAATAGGTGCACAACATCGGGAATACATCACTTGACTCCATAGGAGGTATATTCCAGTAAGAAACCTGATCTTACACACCTCAAAGTGTTTGGATGTGTTTGCTTTATTCACATTCCACAAGAAGTTAGAACAAAAAGGAAGTAAGAGTCTCGCCAGATGTGGTGTTTGATGAACTAAGACCATAGTATGAAGATAAAGGAAAGGAGAAGATTCTTGAAGAAGATTGTGATGATTATGAAGGAACAAATCAAAGAGAAGTTCAACAATCAAGCACAAAGGTTTCAGGTCTAGAGGCATCTACATCAAATGCAGAATGTTCAACATGGAGGGCAAGTCATTCTTTGTCTCCAAATTCAGCTCATAGTAAAGTCAAAGAAGCAATTGCTACTACAAACAGTGAGATAGATGCAAGTGAAGAAGAATATGAAGAGGTAATCACTCTGAAGGTAAATCTGAATAGGTTAAAGAAGCAACTTTCTAAAGGCAATGAAAGAAGATCTTCAAGGACAAGGTATCCAACTCAAAGGCTGAGTTATGATAGTTTCATAGCGACACATTTTGCATACATGATGCAGGTTATCAAAGATAAAGAGCCTGAGACATATGAAGAAGCTTGCACACAAAAGGAATGGAAGCAAGCTATGAAAGAGGAGATCAAAGCTCTCAAAGAAATTAACACATGGGAGCTAGTGCCAAAGAAAGAAGGTATGAAGATTGTTCCAAACAAATGGGTGTTTAATGTAAAGAGGAATGTTGATGGTTCACTAGCTAGATATAAAGTTAGATTAGTTTCCAAAGGCTTTAAACAAACACAAGGGATAGATTATGATGAATTTTTCAGCTTTGTTGCAAAGATGTGAGCAATCAGAACATTAATAGCAATTGGTGCTTCAAGGAGATGGTGATTATATCAAGTCGATATGAAAAATGATTTTCTCAATGGAGAACTACAAGAAGAGGTATACATGAGTCAACTGGTTGGATTTGAAGATGAAAATCATCCAAACTTTGTTTGGATGTTGAAAAAGGCACTTTATGGCTTCAAGTAAGCACCAAGAGCATGGAATTAGAGATTGAGAGAATATCTAACTAAGTCTAGATACAACCCAAGTAGTGTAGATCCTTCATTGTACATGAAGAAGGAAGAAAGTAGAGAGGTGAATATTTGCATATACATTGATGACCTCATCATAACAGGAAATGATGTTACAGGGATTAAAGATATCAAAAGAAAGCTTGGTAAGGAGTGTAAAATTTCAGATCTTGGAGAGTTGAAATATTTTTTAGGAATTGAAGTTGTTTATGGAAAGAGTGGCATCTACTTGATGCAAAGGAAGTACTTGTTGGATGTTCTTCTTAGATTTGGAATGAGTGAATGCAAGCCACTCACTCAACCCATGGACACAAATTCAAAGATTTGCTCAAATGATGGAGAACTATTAGAAGCATTGTAGGATCATTAATCTATGCAAATATTACAAGACCTGATTTATCTTATGTTGTTGGTGTACTTTCTCAGTTTATGCAAGCCCCGACAAGTGATAAATTCAGCCAAGAGAGTGTTAAAAAAAAGCATACAATTAATCATGCTTTGTTTTACAAGTTTGATGAATAATTGTAGGTCAAAGGATTTAGCGATGCTGATTGGGCAGGTTCAAAGGAAGATAGGAGATCAACCTCAAGTTATGTGTTCATGATAGAAAGAAAACCTATCACATGGAGCTCAAAGAAACAACCTCCTGTTGCACTTTCATCCATGGAGGCTGAATATAGAGGACTAGCATTTGCCACATGTGAAGCAATGTGGATTAAAAATCATTTGGCTGATCTTGAAGTGCAAGTTGGAACCATCCCTATATACGGTGATAACATGTCAAGTATTGGCAAGCAATCCTATGTTTCATGCAAGGAGCAAGCACATAGAGGTCCACTATCATTATGTAAGGGAGAAAGTATTGAACAAAGATGTGGAGATAAAGTTCATCAACACCAAAGAGTAGGCTGTAGATATGTTTACAAAGTTCTTGGATGCTTCTAAAATCAAAGGTTTCAAGGATGTGATAAATTTGCAAGACATGGTTGAAGATGACTCCCAAATGAGCTTGAGGGAGAGTGTTGAAGATAAATGTACAAATTCATTTTCATATGAGCTATGCTTGGATAAATTTACCAAATATAAAGCTAAAGCAAATGAAGAGAAAAGAAAAAAAGTTAAAAAAAGTTTAGTCAAAATTCATGATGAGTAAAAGATACAATATCTGCCTTGCAGTCAGTGGCATGTAGTGGCAAAATTGTCAGTTAAGAAGGAGGCACAAACTTCTTCACATTCTCATTGGTTATAAAAGTGGAGTGGCACCACGTTCTAAACAAGGACAGAAAGAGGCAAGAGCTCCCAATAGTCAAATCTAGCCATTTTGTCAATTTGTCTTCCCATAGACTCCTTCCAGCTGCACATTATTTTGTAGACAGCTCTACTGTGAACCTCATATCTTAGTGTATACTTTCCCCATCTCTAATATCTACTTTAACGCTTATATATTTTGTGAGATATCAGTCAAAGAGTGAAGTCTAGTTTTTTAGCATACCTATGTAGACAAGTAGTCTATTTTGTTTGGTTAACTTTCCCAACAAAAATGTATCCAATTTGCATGATTTTTAGCTTGCAGGAAAGCAGATTGCATGTACTTTGTCTATCTCAAATATCTCATTCAAAGATTGCATACTCTGTGAGATATCTGTCAGAGAGTGAAGTCTAGTTGTTTAGTATACTTGTGTGCTCAGGTGGTCTATTTTGGTCAATTGACCTTCTTGGCCAAAATGCATCCAAATTAGTTGATTTGTAGCTTGTTAGAAAGCTATTTGTGTGCACTTTCTCTATCTCAAATATCTTGCTCAAAGAATATATATTCAGGGAGTTATCAGTCCAAGAGTGAAGTTTAGTTCTTTAGCATACTTGTGTGGATAGGTAGTTGATCTTTGTTAGTTGTGTTTCCTAGTCAAAACTTGTCCAAATTGAGTTATTTATAGCTTGCTAGAAAACTCTCCTCTCTAATTTGATTGAATAAAGGCATAAGTCCATTTGAGTTTTTTATTGAGAGTAGCAAGCTATCTAAGGTGCAGCTATTTGTCCAAGTACTGGACATACAAGGGTTCACTACACATTTTTGTTGCGCATAGGAGAACTCATTCTCCACAGAACATAGGGTTGGCGAATAGGTACACACTACTCATGTTATCACACGTGATTGAAAACTAATTCTGCTAAAAATTTAGTTCAAACATGAGCTTCTTGAGCCACATAATATAACATTTTTCTTTTCCTAAATCTCTACATTTAACTTCTATGGAGGATGATCAAATTGTTGGTTGCTTCTCTGCCATCCTTGAGATCACCTTCTTGCCAAACATCACTACATATCCACTTGCACTTGTCATATCTTCTTTCGATCCATCCTTCTCAACACCAGTATATGCTTTCACTTGTAGGTAATCTTCAAAAGGTCAGAAAACACATTCATTTAAAGTATCCTTGAGATACCTTTTAACTCTTTTAGATACAATTAGATGTGGAACATGTTGGTCCATTTGGCAACCCTTGATGCTTGACCAAATAGCAAAGGCTTACTTCACAACTTGGGTGTGACTATCCATGTCACATGTGAACACCTCTTGTAACATCCATGAGTTTACCTCAAGATAATTGTAAAAGAGAGTAATAGAGAGAATCCTGTGACTTTATGAGTTGAAATGTACACCAACTAAGTGTTTGGAATCAAATCAATAAATCCTAAAAGGTAGGATCACTTTTAGGTGGCATATTCAAAATTCAAATTGCAAACACATCTATAAAAGACACTGGGTTTTAGTCGTGGGTAAAAGAGCAAGATGAAGGACACATTGAGCTTTAAGCTTGTGTCTACACTAAGCCCACACATGTATGAGTAAGCCTACATCATCTCGCTTGTATCATACATTCATAATATTATACATTTGATTTAGTTTATGCAAGTCATTTGGTATCTACTATTGTCTGTTGCTAAGTGCTCATTTCAGTGAATTTGTTTTGAGGAAATATGTGTGTTCACTTATCCAATTAATGTGGTTAACCTTGGGATATGTAGCTTAGACCTTCTAGTTCGCAACTATCAATTTTCATATCATTTGATTTAGTACTTTATGAGATAATGCCTCTCCAAGTCACCTATGTTTGCTCAATGTCTTCTTCCTAAAAAGTCCAGATTACACCCCTAACTTCTTAATGTGATTTCTCTTCATATACTCATCATAAAATAGTGAAATAAATTCCTATAGCAAGCTTAAGACTCTAATAGCTATATAGAAGGTCTTGGGTCAATTGCAATTAGTGAGTGAGCATTAAGTGAATTAATGAGCAAGACCAAGTCCAAAAATAGCAAGTTTTTGGTAGTCTTCAATCTTGGAAGTAGTCTGTTTTGACATAACTATTTTATGATGATGTGCCAAGGTACATTATTGATCCAAATGCATATTTGGGAAGCTAAAGGTGTCCATATTAAGGTAATCTGAAGCTACATTGATAGGTGTAGAGTAGGATTTGTGCAGCACCACCTCATTTCCAGAGTGTATCCAACCATCTCCTCACAGTGGTATCAGAGCTATCATGAACTCAACATGGGAGATGGATTCCCATCATCAATTGACAAATTGGATCAAGTTAAATACTCTTCTTGGTCTATTAGAATGGAAGCATATCTATAAGGTAGAAATCTCTTCGATTACATATCTGGAGATGAGTTAACGCCAATATTCAGAAGCAAAGGGCGACCTACTCAAGAAGAACATGAAAGGTTATCAACATGGTTCTCAAAGGATGCCTTGGCCAAGTCATATCTTCTCAACTTAGTTTGTGATTTTTTGCTCCAACACATTAGGAACTATAAGACATCACAACAAACCTGGAATGCACTTGAAGCATTCTTTTCTTCAAACACTAGAGCAAAAAAGAATCAATTGCGGATGGAGTTCACAACACTCAAAAAGATGCCCAAGCAGAATGTGACTGATTATGTCACTAAAATGAAGGACCTAGCTGATCAACTTGGAAGCATTAGAGAAGTCATTGAAGAGGAGCAAATTGTGAGACAAGTGATCAATGGAATCAAGGCAGATGATAAATGGCAAGCCTTCACCACAATAATGGACCTATACATGGGTATGCAGGTACCTAACTTCAATACTCTAATGGGGCAACTATTCACTCATGAAGCCAAGCTTGTGAAGAACAATGACAACTCAAAAGGTAATCAATCCTCTGCCCTATACACTAATAAGAACAAGAGTAAGGATAGTAAAGGTAAAGGTAAGAAATCTGATCATGAAGCTAGTACCACCCAAGCTAACTTTACAGGAAGAGGTAGAGGTACAAGAGGAAGAGGTAGAGGAGGTTGACAAGGTAGGGGGAGATTCCAAAGCACCTCTCCATATGCCATATGTGATTTGACTAACCATACAACAGAGAATTGTTTCACAAACCCTAGAAATCATGGAGCAAGAGGCTTCAATAGAGGAAGCTATGGAAGAGGAAGATCAAACAATTTCAACAACTACAACAATAACTAAAACAAACTACAGTAACCAAGGAGGCTATAGAGGAAGAAGAGACTACAATAGTTACACTAAAGAGCAGACACAAGAGGACTCACTTTTATTGATGAACATGACCATGAGGCAATGTAAAGCAGATGAGCATGTGTTCTATATAGATTCTGGTTGCTCAAATCATGTAGCACGAAATGTGGCATTGTTATCTAACTTGGAGGATCCAAGGAACAAGCATGATGTACAGACTCGAGATGACACAAGGAACTCATTTGAAAAGATTGGAAATGTGAAGACTCCAGATGGAAATATGAATCTACTCAGCAAGATAGTTTTGTATTTACCTACCAAAACCAAGAACTTGATAACTGTTGGTCAAATTGTAGAAAAAGGATTGCAAGTAAGGTTCACAAGCAATGGAGCACTTGTTGAAGGTCCTCAACAAGGGTTCAAGAAGATAGCAAAAGGAGAAAAGACATGTAGACTCTTTACATTTGAGTTACAAGGTACTTGAAATATAGCACTATTCAATTATGGAGGACAAACTTTATAAGAGTTAGAAATGTGGCACTAAAGATTAGCTCATATAGGAGAAAGGAGTTTGAAGCAAATATGCAGGGATCACAGTGTGCTTGGGTTGCGAAACATATACAAGCAACACATGATATATAAGTGGAGTGCATGTCAATTTGGGAATTCTCATAGACAACCCTTTATGAACAAAGGTTACATTCATGGTGATCTATTGGAGCTAGTGCACACAGATGTTTGGGGACCTAGCAAAGACCCTTCAATTTCACGATCCAGGTACTATGTATCATTCATTGATGATTGCAGCAGATAGAGTGTGCTATATTTTATGAAGCATAAGGATGAAGTGTTCAATTGTTTCGAAAAATATCTTGCTTTTGTTAAAAACCAAACAAGGAAAACCTTGAAAAGGATAAGGTCAGATGGAGGGGGAGAATACTTCTCCCATGAGTTTGATGCATATCTCCAAGATAGAGGCATCAAAAGATAGATCATTACCACGTATACTCCTTAACAAAATGGAGTAGCAGAAAGGAGGAATAGGACCATTGTGGAGGCATCAAGGTCCATGATTAATGAGAAAAAATTACCCAACTATCTATGGGCAAAGGCTATGTCTACAACCACTTATCTCATCAACAGGCTCTCATGTAAAGCATTGGATGGGATGACACCATATGAAGCTTGGAATGGAAGGAGACCTCGCCTAGAGCATTGCATAATATTTGGGTGCATAGCTTATGCACATGTTCCATCACAAATTAGAGGTAAAATGGATCCCTAGGCAGAGAAATGTGTGCTTATAGGATATGATCTAAATCAAAAAGGGTACACGTTGTATAATCCAAGTACTAAAGGCCTTATTGCTAGTAGAGATTTTTTCTTTGATGAAAAAATTCATGATTTGAAGATGATTGTAGAAAAGCCAAGCTGCCTTATGACTAGAGGAGGACTTTTCAACACTTCAAAAGGTAAATGATCGACATGAAGATTCAAGTGACTCTGATGATGATCAGAAGACACCAAGAAGGAACTTCAAGGTATGGACTAATAAAGTTAAAGAGAAGATGCAAGATTTGAGGGATATTGTAGAATCCTCTCAACAAATAATAAGGAGATCAACTAGGGAAAAGAAGAAGCCAGAAAGGTATGGATTTGACACTTCTCTAGTCACTAAACACTCAATATATATTTCTCAGGATATTAGCTCAGAAGAGCCATCAATGTTTGAAGAAGCAAACAAGAAATCAGAGTGGAAAGAAGCAATGGGGGAAGCGATACAAGCACTCCAAGAGAGTGAGACTTGGGACCTAGTTCCCAAGAAACAGTCCATGAAGATCATTGGATCTAGGTGGATTTATAAGGTAAAAAAAGAATTATGATGGTTCAATTAATAGGTACAAAGCAAGTCTTGTGGCTAAAGGGTTTGCTCAAACCCAAGGAATTTATTATAAGGAGACCTCTCGTGTGGCAAAGATGCCAACAATTAGAGTTCTCATGAGTATAGTTGCTTCAAGGAATTGGAACATTTATCACTTGGATGTAAAAAATGAATTCTTAAATTGTTGGATTTCATAGGAGGTGTACATGGCACAACCTCCTAGATTTGTTGATAAACTATATCTTGAATATGTGTGCAAACTTAGGAAAGCTCTCTATGGTTTCAAGCAAGCTCCTAGAGCTTGGAGCCATAGACGTGTTACGTTCTTGCAGGACAAAGGATTCAAACTGAGAAAAGCTGATTCTTCACTCTTGATTAAGAGGAATAAATCTGAAGTTATATATCTATGTGTGTATGTAGATGATATCATCCTTGCATGTAATGATGCAGATGGAATCAAGAAGATCAAAGCCCAAATAAAGGAAGAATTCAAGATAAGTAACCTTGGATTGCTCACTTACTTTCTTGGATTAGAAGTTGTCTATATTGATCATGGGATGTTCCTTACACAAAGGAAAACATTAAAGATATGATTGCAAAGCTCAAAATGCAGGACACTAAATTTGCAGGTATTCCCATGGATGTCAATCACAAGTTAAATGCTCATGAAGGAGAACCAATTGAAGACATTACAAGCTACCAAAGTCTAGTTGCAAGCTTGAACTATGCCACCCTAACTAGGGTTGATATTTGCTATGGAGTAAGTGTGCTTAGCCAATTGATGCACACTCCTAGGAAACCTCACATGGATGCAGCCAAGATTGGGTAGGATCAAAAGATGATAGGAGAAGTACATCTAGATAACTATCTTCTACAAGTACAAAGCCTATTTCTTGGTCTTCCACGAAACAACCTACTATAGCACTTTCCTCAACTGAAGCTGAATATAGAGGATTGGCAAATGCAACAGAGGAAGCAATGTGGATCAAGGATTTAGGGTTAGATTTTGACACTCCATATATATTTGGAGACAATATCAGTTCATTGCATTTAGCTACTAATCCTATATTTCATGCTAGGACTAAGCATATAGAAGTCCATTATCACTTTGTAAGAGAAAATATAGCAAGCAAAGAAATACAACTATATTATGTGTCTACAAAGATATAATGTACAGACATGATGAGGAAATCACTTGATGGAAGAAAACTCAATAGGTTCAAATCAATGATTGGATTGATAGAGATACCTATGAAATGAAGTCTCAACCATATTAGCCTTGAGGGGGAGCTATTGGTACATTTGGTACGCCTTGATGGTTGAATAAATAACAAAGGCTTACTTCACAACTTGGATGTGACTATCCATAAGTCAAATGTGAACAGCTCTTGTAAAATCCATGAGTTTAACTCGAGAATTGTAAAAGAGAAAATTTTATTCGTCACTCTTCATTAAGAGGAATAAACTTGACGTTATATATCTATATGTGCATGTAGATGATATCATCCTTACATGTAAGGATAAAGATGGAATCTAGAAGATCAAACCCCAAATGAAGAGGATGCAACCAAAAGGATATTAAAGTATGTAAGGGGTTGTATTACCCTTACACATTTGGTTTAAGTGTAAAGCTTTTCACTGATGCATATTGGGTAGGATCAAAAGATGATAGGAGAAGTACATCTATATATCTATCTTCTACAGGTTCAAAGCCCATTTCTTGGTCTTCCAAGAAACAACCTAGTAGAGCACTTTCCTCAACTAAAGCTGAATATACAGGATTGGCAAATGCAATAGAGGAAGCAATGTGGATCAAGACCCTATATATAGATTTAGGGTTAGATTTTGGCACTCCATATATATTTGGAAACAATATGAGTTCATTGCATTTAGTTGTAATCCTATTAGTCCATTATCACTTTGCAAGAGAAAAGATTGCAAGCAAAGCGATACAATTGTCTTATGTGCCTACACAGATACAACGTGCAGACATGATGGTCACCAAATCACTTGATGGAAGCAAACTCAATAGGTTCAAATCGATGATTGGATTGCATAACATACCTATGGAATGAAGGCTCAATCATATTATGCTTGAGGGGAAGCTATTGGTACATTTGGCAAGCCTTGATGCTTGACCAAATAGCAAAGGCTTACTTCACAACTAGGGTGTGACTATCCATAAGTCACATGAACACCTCTTGTAAAATCCATGAGTTTAACTCAAGATAACTATAAGAGAGCAAATTTGATTCTTCACTCCTCATTAAGAGGAATAAATCAAAAGTTATATATCTATGTGTGTATGTAGATGATATCATCCTTACATGTAATGATGTAGATGGAATCAAGGAGATCATAGCCCAAATGAAGGAAGAATTCAAGATAAGTGACCTTGGATTGCTCACTGATTTTCTTGTATTAGAAGTTGTCTATACTGATCAAGGTATGTTCCTTACACAAAGGAAATACATTAAAGATATGATTAAAAAGTTCAAAATGCAGGACAATAAGGTTCCAGGTACCCCCATAGATGTCAATCACAAGTTAAGTGCTCATGAAGGAGAACAAATTGAAGACATTACAAGCTACCAAAGTCTAGTTGGAAGCTTGAACTATGCCACCCTAACTAGGGTTGATATTTGCAATGGAGTAAGTGTGCTTAGCCAATTCATGCACACTCCTAGGAAACCTCACATGGATGCAGCCAAAAGGATATTAAAGTATCTAAAGGGAATAATCAATGAGGGGTTGTATTACCCTTACACATCTGACTTAAGTGTAAAGCTTTTCACTGATGCAGATTGGGTAGGATCAAAAGATGATAGGAGAAGTACATTTGGATAACAAAGCCCATTTCTTGGTCTTCCAAGAAACAACCTACTATTTTGCTTTCCTCAACTGAAGCTGAATACAGAGGATTGGCAAATGCAACAGAGGAAGCAATGTGAATCAATACCCTATATATAAATTTAGGGTTGGATTTTGGCACTCCATATATATTTGGAGAGAATATGAGTTCATTGCATTTATTTACTAATCCTATCTTTCATGCTATGACTAAGCATATAGAAGTCCATTATCACTTTGTAAGAGAAAAGATTGCAAGCAAAGAGATACAATTGTCTTATGTGTCTACACCAGATACAAGGTGCAGACATGATGACCAAATCACTTGATGGAAGCAAACTCAATAGGTTGAAATCGATGATTGGATTGCAGGAGATACCTATGGAATGAAGGCTCAAGCATATTAGGCTTGAGGGGGAGCTGTTGGTACATTTGGCAAGCCTTGATGCTTGACCAAATAGCAAAGGCTTACTTCACAACTTGGGTGTGACTATCCATAAGTCGTATGTGAACACCTCTTGTAAAATGCATGAGTTTAACTCAAGATAATTGTAAAAGAGATTAATAGAGAGAATCTCATGACTTTAAGAGTTGAACTTCATACTAACTAAGTGGTTGGAATCAAATCAATTAGAATCCTAAAAGGTAGGATCACTTTTAGGTGACAGATTCAAAATTCCAATTGGAGACACATCTATAAAAGACATTGAGTTTTAGTCGTGGGTAGAAGAGCAAGAAGGACACATTGAGCTTCAAAATGGGGGGTACACTAAGCCGACACATGTATGAGTAAGCCTATATCATCTTCCTTGTATCACACATTCATAATATTATACATATGATTCAGTTTATGCAAGTCATTTGGTATCTACTATTGTCTACTACTATGTGCTCATTTCAATGAAATTGTTTCGAGGAGTTCTCTGAATTATCCAATTGATGTGATTCAACTTGGGATATGTAGCTTGGACCTTCAAGCTCGCAACTGTCAATTTTCATATCATTTTATTTTGTATTATTTGAGATAAGCTCTCTACAAGTCACATATGTTTGCTCACTATCTTCTTCCTAAAAAGTCGAGATTTGTTGGAGTTAGAAGTCTGTGGAAGCACGTGAACAACACAAGGAAGAAGAAGAAGCTTGGAGCTCAACACACAATACTAAATGTATTACCACTAGAATGTACAAAGATAAGTAGCCCGCTATGGCAATAGGCATATATAAAATCCAGGGGAAAAAACCTCCTAAAGAAGAAAAAAAGTGCACGGATGGTCCTAGCGTGTTCACACACATCACTACCTAAATATATCAACAAATCCCCCCTCACAGTGATGTGGTGAAGAAGGAGTTGGCACTCATGTATAAGGAGTGCCAAGCTATGTGGAAATCACTCCACAAAAGGAAGTAAGCCCAAAGATTTGCGGAAAGCTTCAAACTTCTCCCTAGGTAGAGCCTTCATGAAAAGGTCTGCAATGTTCTCCTGTGTGGGCACATATGCCAAGCTGATCTCCCCAGTAGAGAACCTCTCGCAGACATAATGATAATGCACCTCAATATGCTTAGTGTGAGCATGGAACGCAGGGCTCCTTGCAACTGCCAATGCACTCTTATTGTCAGTGAAGATGAGCCACACACACTCAACAATTATTGTGAAAGTTGTACTATACTCATCCTCACAACTGGAAGTGGCCATAGTAGGCTAATTCTTGCTCAACCAAGATATACATGAGCTACCAAGCATGAAGCAAAAACCACTAGTGGACATACGAGTTTCATAACAACCAGCCCAATCAGAGTCAAAAAAAGCATGCAAATCTGGCGGTAGTTTAGAGAACGGTAGCAAATGCATCTCCAGCATCATGAAGACTCAATCATAAACCTGTTTCCATAGGAGTGGCAATAGGTTTAAAGTCTTCAAGGCCAAAATGTTGGAATAATGTGTCAATATATTTCATTTGACACAAAGCCATTCCACCATCAACGTGCATAAACTCAATGCCCAAATAATGATGCAAACACCCCAAATCAGACATCTCAAATGAGGCATGTAAATCAGCCTTGAAATCAGAAATATGCTTCTTATGAGGACCAGTGAGCAACATGTCATCAACATACACCACAATGATCAGAAGTACATCATTAGCATGCTTAACATATAAGGTGCTTTCGGTTGGACTGTTCTCAAAACCATGTGCAATTAGATAGGCATTTATCTTTTCATACCAAGCACATCGTGCTTGCTTTAAACCATACAATGCCTTCTTTAACCGGCACACCTAGTTTTCATGCCCTTTCTGCAGAAAGCCATGGGGCTGAAAAACATACGCTTCTTCATGCAAGTCACCATTCAGAAATGTTGTTTTAATGTCCAACTAATGTACATTCCAACCATGATGAGCTGCAAGTGCACATATGCTACGAATAGTAGTCATTCGGCAAGTAGTAGCAAAGATTTCATCAAAATCAATGCCTCTTTCTTGCGCATAACCCTTTGCAACAAGCCTAACCTTATACCCGTCATCTGTACCATCAGGTTTATGCTTCAACTTGTATACCCACTTAGTGCCAATGGCATTCTTTCCAAGCGGCAAGTCGCATAAAGACCAAGTACCATTCTTCATTATAGCATCATATTCAGATTGCATAGCAGCCATCCAATTTTCTGAATTATGTGTTTCATCAAACGAAACAGGCTCAATTTCATCCTGAGACTAGATGTAGCCATAGCATAGCAATCTGATGCAAAAGAGGCACTATGAGAGCCTGATCGAGTACGATATGATAGAGGTGCATCTAATTTACTGTCATGCAAAGTTTGCACTAGCCATTTTGGCTTAGTTTTTGCCTCCTCAATATCAACTCTCTCAACAACAAGTGCATCATGTAAATTTGCATCAGAAATGGGATGATCTAAATCATCACATGAAACCTCCAAAGGCTGAGAAGTTGCCTCATTAGGACCAGCACTAGAGTGTCCACGTGTAAAAAGAGGCAGCAAAGTATCATACATGTCTTTGGAGCTAACACATGTCTCCTTAGTACATGAAAGCAGTGACTGAATAGCATCTTCCACAAAAAGAACATCACAGCTAACCAGAATGTGTTTACTTTGTGGATGATACAGACCATAGCCTTTACTTTCAGAACTATACCCAACAAAAATACATTTTATTGCTTTATCATCCAATTTTCTGCGATGTTGTTCAGGCACTAATGCATATGCCAAACAACCAAAAACATGGAGATGAGCAACAGATGGCTTGCGATCATGCCAAGCCTCATATGGATTGATAGACTATAGCGCTTTAGTGGGACACCTGTTAAGTACATATGTCACACACATTACAGCCTTAAGCCAGAAATTATGTGGTAAAGCCTGACTCTTGACCATACACCTCACCATCTCCATGAGTGACCTGTTCTTTCATTCAGCAAGTTTATTCTCTTGAGGTGTATACGGCATTGTACACTGGTGTTTTATCCCACGTTCAGCAAGAAATGCATTAAAATCAGAAGACATATATTCCCCCCCTCAATCAGAACGGAGAGTGCTCATTTTACATGCTAACACATTTTCAGCCAAAACCAAAAACTATTTGAAGCCCATGAACACTTCGGATTTTGCCTTCAATGGATATGCCCATGCATGCCTGGAGAAATCATCAATGAAAGTCACAAAGTAAAGTTAATTTCCAAAAGAAGGTGTCTACATAGGACCACAGACATCACTATGTACAAGCTACAATTTTTTAGTTGCCCGAACTGAACCATCTTTTGGAAAGGAACATTGCATTTTTCCCAAAATACAACCTTCACAAACATGTTTTCCAAGTGCCTCAAGTTTGGGCAAAATTGATGGAGAGTGTTAATCTCCAAAAGAACAAGTTAACCTTGGATTTAGATCACCTCTATATCAAGATTAACCTTAGACTCCACCAAACTTAGAGAACTTTCACCAATTTATCAGAAAATTGATTATTCTGAAAAATTCAGCTTCTTCAGAAAAGTCTGCTGCAGATTAATCACTCATTGACTAATCAATCCTGTAAAGTTTTTGATAAAACTTTGCACAACACTTCGCGTTAAGATTGCGCAACTTTGCCAAGTTAAATCTCTCAAAAAGATTGAGTACACACTGAGAAATATGTGAAACACTTTACTTATGCCTGAAAGAGCTTCTCTGCAATGGCGACTTTGACAGCTGCAACTTCTTAGCACTGGTTCTCCCAAAGTAAATCCCGTTTGATCAAGATCTTTTAGCCATAGATGGCTTACCTTCCAACTTAGATTTTAAGCCCTCACTTGTGTAAAACTTTACACTGTGGACTGAGTAATGATCATTTCATTGAAGATGAAATGTGCGCCAGATTTTTACGACTCTTAGAACATTCTTACATATGAATGTTCCTAATCAAAATTCTCTCAGCCTGATTTCAATTAACCTCTCAAATTCTAGCCGTAGATAGATTAGCTATGGACTTAGACACGTACAGAAGGATTTCTCAAAAGATTAAACACAGAAGGAGCAGATTGCTAAACATCGGGCGCAAGTTTTTTTCATTTCTTCAGAAAATTTACATACAAGTGAGGATAGATGATTCACTCACTTCCAATGTGTCTAATGACACTAATTTCTCTCTCCCTATTCTCTAATCTTCTTATGCTCTATTTGCCCGACATTTTCCAACATATTTATATATGAATATATACAAGTGTATGACTAAACAAAGATATAAGTCAGCTAATGTACATATGTGTACATATCTTTGGATTTTCTGAACATGTCCTTCATTCAACCATCTGACTTTGTTTTCTTCTTGACTCCTTGATTTCATTCCTCCATAATTCTTCAATTGATGATTGTCATGCACCAACAGCTCCCCCTCAATCATTAATTGAGGTTCTTCTCTATCTTCTTTACTCCAGCCATATCCTTGAATCTTTGTAGTTTTGGTCCATCTAGACTTTTTGTCATCATATCTGCAACTTGATCTTTTGTGGGAGTGTGTATGACTTCAATCTCCTTCTCAATGACCTTCTCTCTCAGAAAATGATACTGTATTTCAATATGCTTAGTTCTAGCATGAAATACAGGATTAGCTGCCAAGTATAATGAACTCATAATGTCTCCACAAATAATAGGAGTACTCTGAATCACATCAAAAAACTTTCAAAAGTGTCTTTAGCCATATTACCTCTTTTGCAGCTTCCACCATACCTTTATATTCTGCTTCTGTAGATGACAAAGCAACTGTATGTTGCTTCTTGGAACACCATGAAATCAATTTGTCTCCTACATAGCACAAGTATCCATGTGTTGATCTTCTATCATCCACATTACCTGCCCAATCTGCATCACTATATATCTTCACTCTTGTATCAGAAGTAAATCCATAGTACAACCCTTCTCTGAGTGTACCCTTGATGTACCTAAGTACTCTTTGTCCTGCAATCCAATGTTCCTTTCTAGGACAATGCATAAATTGTGAAAGCACACCAACTGCATATGATAAATCAGGCCTTGTCAATGTAGCATAGATCAAGCTACCAACCAAACTTTGATAGAGTTTCATATCTTTGAACTCTTCTCCTCCAAACCTAGACAATTTATGGTTCACTTCCAAAGGTGTAGGTGCAACCTTGCAATATTCCATTTTAAATTTGGTTAGCAAATTTTTAAGATACCTTTCTTGGGTCACATATACTCCATGTTGAGTATAAGAGATCTCCATTCCCAAGAAGAATGATAGGTTCCCCAAATCACTGATTTTAAACTCTTTCTCCATCTGCTTCTTGATTATTTGTATTCCCTTATCATCTGTTCCTGTAAGTATTATGTCATCAACATAAATACACACATAAATGAACCCATCTTCACTTGCTTTGACTAGCAAGCTACTATCTGCCTTTGATGCTTGAAATCCAAGATCATTCAAGAATTTTACAAGCCTATAATTCCAAGCCCTTGGGGCCTGCTTCAACCCATACAAAGCTCTCTTGAGCTTACACACATAATTTGGACTCACTTGATCTTTGAACCCATCTGGTTGCTCCATGTAGACTTCATCTGAAATGTAACCATTCAAGAAAGCATTTTTTACATCTAATTGAGATAACTTCCAACCTTTGCAAGCAGCAATTGCTATGAGTGTCCTGATGGTTGTCATCTTTGCCACAGGACTATAAGTCTCATCATAGTCCACTCCATATGTCTGTGCATACCCTTTCACAACAAGTCTAGCTTTGTACCTAGACACACTTCCATCTGCAAATCTTTTAGTCTTGTAAACCCACTTACAACCAATGATTTTCTGACTATTAGGTTTAGGAACCAAATCCCATGTTTGATTCTCTATTAATGCATCATACTCCTCTTGCATAGCATCTTCCCAATTCTTCTTCCCTTTGGCCTCTTCATATGTAGAAGGGTCTTCATCTGCTTTTACCAAATAAACATAATCTTTAGTAGTTAAGAATGAAGTGTCATAGCTATACCTTGTAGGTTGCCATTTGTGCCTAGATGACCTTCTAACTTCTGCACTTCTTCAAGTTTCTGGTTCATCACATTCTGGATCAAACCTTGGCCTCTCTTCAACTTCAACCTGTACTTCATTGTTCTCACTTTCATCAAGTAATTGAATCTTTGCTTTACCTTTTCTTTGTTCCACTACTTCTTCATCATCTGCATGTACATTATATTTACCTGCATACCAAGTACCTTGCTCATCAAATGTAACATCCTTGGATACAATAAATTGCTTTGTGGATGGACTCCACAACCTGTATCCCATTTGCTTATCATCATAGCCAATGAAAACATACTTTTCTGCCTTAGGCTCCAACTTATGCCTCAATTGAGATGGCACATATGCATATGTCAAGCATCCAAATATTCTGCAATGATCTAAGGTAGGTTTCTTACCCCACCAAGCTTCATATGGTGTCATGCCCTGCAAAGCTTTACAAGGCAATCTATTGACCAAGTATGTAGCTGTATTTACAGCCTCTGCCCACAAATAATTTGGACAATTCTTCTCTTTCATCATGGACCTTGCAAACTCAACAAGAGTCCTATTTCTTCTTTCTGCTACCCCATTTTGTTGAGGAGAATACCTGCAAGTAATTTCTCTCTTTATACCTGCATTCCACAAATAATCATTGAACTCATTTGAAAAATACTCTCCCCCTCCATCTGACCTTAGTCTCTTTAATTTTTGACCTGTAATCCTTTCTGCATATGCATGATAGTGTTTAAATGTATTAAACACTTCTGACTTTTCTTTAATCACATAAATTGTGATCCACCTGGTAGCATCATCAACATATATGACATAATATCTTGAACCATTTATACTAAAGTCCTTTGAAGGACCCCACACATCTGTATGCACCAATTCAAGTCTTTCTGAATACATAAATCCATGCTTGGAATAGGATTGCTTATGAGCCTTACCTAATTGACATGCCTCACATCTGTATGTAATGTGTTGACCTGCAATGTTAGGCAATCCAAGCACTGAATCATTGTTAATCATTTCTTTAATACCTCTTTCATTAAAGTGTCCAAGTCTTTTGTGCCAAAGATCCAATTCTGACACCTTTTGCTCTCCATATGTGAACATAGCATGTCCAACATTTCCTTGTACCTTCAATGTGAAAAGCCTTCCTTCTTTCTTTCCTGCAATAATTTGTTTATACCCTTGACTAGGGTCTTCCACATAAACTCCATCATTGGTAAACCTTACCTCATATCCTTTTTCCACAATTTGACCTACACTGATCAAATTCTTTGGAATTGTGGGAACATAAAGAACCTTACTCAGAAGAGTGCTCCCATCCTTAGCTTTGACTGAACCAATTGACTTTACCTTATGCTTTGTATTATCACCTGTCTGAACTGTATGATTAATTGCATTATGATCTAGGTCAGTCATCAAAGCAATATTTCCACTCAAATGATTACTACATCCTGAATCAATATAAAACACTCTCATGTCCTCATGTGAGGTTTCACAAGTATTCATAATGAGAGTCGAGTCCTCTTTTTGATCTGATGCATAGTTGTAGTAGGTGCTATTATAGGATTGATTTTGGAAGCTTCTTCCTCCACCTCTTCCAAAAGAATTCCTACCACCTCTACCTCTGAAGTTTCCTCTCTGAAATCTACCACCTCTTGCTCTTTGATTAAAGTTCTGATAATTACCATTGTTTTGATTATTATGCCAACAATCATGAGATAGATGATTGGTCTTACCACATATCCAACAAGCTCTTGCATTATCTTTGTTGTTTCTGCCTCTTCCTCTACTTCTGCCACTTCCTTTTCCTCTTATGAAATTTGCTTGGTTTGAAGTACCTTCTTCTTCACCTGATTGTTGCTTTCCTTTGTTAGCTTTCTTCTTGTCTTTAGAGTACATTGCATGACCTGCACTCTTATCAACATCTCCTTTGATATCATTCTCAAAAGTTAGCATATGACCTAACAATTGATTCAAATCAGGAGTAAAATGATCTAATGAAAGTTCTGTAGATAAAATGAAAGGCTTCCACTTCTCATCTTCTCTTAGCCCTGTGAGTATTTGTCTTACCAATTTGTCTTCTTCAATATCTTCATCCACTGCACCTAGAGAGTCTGCAATGTCCTTCATCTTTGTCACATAATCAGAGATTGATTGTGAGGCCTTCTTCTTAAAAGTAGTAAACTCTGCCCATAGTGAAGCTTTCCTTGATTTGGTTGTATTTTGGAAATGCTCTTCCAAAGCATTCCAAATGTCACATGCACTTTCAAGTCCTCTAATGTGAGGAAGCAAATAGTCATTGACTGCCATGTAGATGATACTTCTTGCTTGAGCATCCTTCTTCATCCAATTCTTCAAATCTGCAAGCTCCTCCCTAGTTGGAACACTAGGATCTCTGAATTCTGGCTTTTCTTCATCTCCTGTGATGTATCCTATCAGATCTTTGCTCATAAGATGAGCTTCCATCCTCATAGACCATGCAGGATAGTTCTCTCTATCCAGCTTCTCAATTTGGAGACTATCTCCCATCCTTGCTTCACCTGTATTTCCAAATCTTTAACCTTTACAGATAATGAATGTACCTTTACTTCGGATGTTGCTCCTTCTGATCCTTTTGATACTCTTTGTATGTCTTCCTTCAATCTTTCTTCACACTTTAACCTTTTGCACTTTCGAGATGTAAAGATTTGTATTTCTGCAGTAGTTGGAGTCTCCTTCACTTCAATTTTGACACAACCTGCTCTGATACCACTGATGGAGAGTGTTAATCTCCAAAAGAACAAGTTAACCTTGAATTTAGATCACCTCTATATCAAGATTAACCTTAGACTCCACCAAACTTAGAGAACTTTCACCAATTTATCAGAAAATTGATTATTTTGAAAAATTCAGCTTCTTCAGAAAAGTCTGCTGCAGATTAATCACTCATTGACTAATCAATCCTGTAAAGTTTTTTATAAAACTTTGCACAACACTTCGCCTTAAGATTGCGCAACTTTGCCAAGTTAAATCTCTCAAAAAGATTGAGTACACACTGAGAAATGTGTGAAACACTTTACCTATGCCTGAAAGAGCTTCTCTGCAATGGCGACTTTGACAGCTGCAACTTCTTAGCACTGGTTCTCCCAAAGTAAATCCCGTTTGATCAAGATCTTTTAGCCATAGATGGCTTACCTTCCAACTTAGATTTTAAGCCCTCACTTGTGTAAAACTTTACACTGTGGACTGAGTAATGATCATTTCATTGAAGATGAAATGTGCGCCAGATTTTTACGACTCTTAGAACATTCTTACATATGAATGTTCCTAATCAAAATTCTCTCAGCCTGATTTCAATTAACCTCTCAAATTCTAGCCATAGATAGATTAGCTATGGACTTAGACATGTACAGAAGGATTTCTCAAAAGATTAAACACAGAAGGAGCAGACTGCTAAACATCGGGCGCAAGTTTTTTTCATTTCTTCAGAAAATTTACATACAAGTGAGGATAGATGATTCACTCACTTCCAATGTGTCTAATGACACTAATTTCTCTCTCCCTATTCTCTAATCTTCTTCTGCTCTATTTGCCCGACATTTTCCAACATATTTATATATGAATATATACAAGTGTATGACTAAACAAAGATATAAGTCAGCTAATGTACATATGTGTACATATCTTTGGATTTTCTGAACATGTCCTTCATTCAACCATCTGACTTTGTTTTCTTCTTGACTCCTTGATTTCATTCCTCCATAATTCTTCAATTGATGATTGTCATGCACCAACAAAAATGGACACCATTTCAGATTTCTGCAAGCATAGCAAACTAGCAAAATTTAGATGACCAAAGTGTGCATGCCAAAGCGTTGCATGTGACATAGCCTAAGAATCATGTACTACACATGCCAAATCATTTACAGATCTTTCATAGTCTATGAGCTTATACAACCCACGACATAAAATGCCAGAAGCAATAATCACGTCCCACTTGACAAATTTTGAATTGTACATATGTCATCAACAAATTTCACAACCAAGCCAATCTTGGCTAATGCAAAAACTGATAACAGATTTTTCTTGATCCCTAGCACAATTAAAGCATCTAACAAAGTGAAAGAACTACCATCACAGTATTCAAAATGATCTTACCAACTCCCATAACAGGATCAGAGGAGTTATTGGTGCATGTAACAGTATTCCATGTAGGGGCAGGCTTGAGTGAAGAGAAGAAACTGCGCTGCAAGGTAACATGTTTGGTCACCCCACTATCAAAGTACAAAACATCTGAGCCTACTGCAGATATGCACTGCTCATGAGAAGATGGTTCAAAACTGCAAATAGTAGTAAATGCCCATTCTTCTTCCTGCACAAGATTAGTGGACTATGTCTTTGGTGTAGAGGCCTCTACAACAACCATTCCAGTCTCTTTCTTCTTTGCCTCTTCAGCAGCCAGTTTTGGACAGTTCTTTATGATATGATCATTTCCTTTATATTACTTGCAAAACAATTTTTGCTTCTCTGATTTCTTTTCATCTTTGTCTTCCCTCTTCGATTATGTAGAATTAGTAGATTTTTGCTTACTACTTGAAGAGCTCCATTTTACTTTGCCGTTTTGACTAGCGAGGAAAGCTTGATCTGCAACATGCATGATGGACTTGTTTCTTGGACTGATCTTCCTGCAACAAAACAGAGACTAACTCCTCAATTGATAAGGCATTTGGATTGCCTTTCATCATCAACCAAAGAGTAGAAGCAAAACTCTGATATGAATCAGGAAGACCATTCAGAACGGTCTGCACAAGTGAGCTATCTGGTATAACCTCATCAACAGAAATCAACTATTCCTTAAAGTCTTTGATCTTTGTTAGAAAACTTTCCATAGAATCACCTTCACTCATGTGCTCACTGTCCAACTCCTTTCGGAGATAAGCAATACGAGCGTCATTCATAGCTTGGTACAATGTGGTAAGTGTATCCCAAGCATCCTTAGCTGTTTTGCAAGAGTGAATGTGAGGAATAATGGCACGTTTGACAGACAAAGCTATCAGTGCATGTGTCTGGGCATCTCTGCCATCCCAACAAATTTGCTCTACAGTAGGTGCAGCACAGAACTGCAACACGAACAAGAATATGCAGAATATCATCATCTTCAACACCTTCTGCATCAGCTTTGATACATGTAGTTGTAATAGTTGCTAGTGTGATAGGGCGTTTTTCAACACCTTGCACAATGTTCCACAGTCCTTTTGTAACCAATACATGTCGCATCACATAAGCCCACAACGGATAGTTGGTACCATTCAACTTATCCTCAACAGCCAACATACGAAATACATCACTGCTTTCAGCCATGGTCCGTGAATAAATACCTTAATGCAAAAACTTGACTGTATCTCAAAAAGCTGAACAAAATTACCTAGAGGAATTATGCTAAACCTGTAGCAAACTTCGAGAGGCTTATACTGGCAAATCAAAACTGCTATATACCTTTGGCACAAAAAGACAAAGTAGCATGCACAAGCATTGTGATAGTGCATTCAGAGGCCGAAACGAGCTCAATATGCTCACCAAAATTTGTGCGATTCTGAGACTACAATCGAAGAGGTGTCGATGATGCCCTAGATGAAGCTGCAACCTGTTATGATACCAATTGTTGGAGTTAGACGTATGCGCAAGCACGCGAACAATACAAGGAAGAAGAAGAAGCTTGGATCTCAACACACAATACTGAATCTATTACCACTAGAATGTACAAAGATAAGTAGCCCGTTAGGGCAATAGGCATATATACAAGCTGGGGGAAAAAACCTCCTTAAGAGGAAAACAAGGGCCCTGGCAGTCCTAGTGTGTTCACACACATCACTACCTAAATATATCAATAGGATTACACCTTTAACTTCTTATTGTGATTTCTCTTCATATACTCATCCTAAAATAGTGAAATAACTTCCTATAGCAAGCTTAGGATTCTAATTAGCTATGTCTAAAAGATCTCAAGTCAATTGCAATTAGTGAGTGAGCATTGAGTGAATTACAAAATAGGATCAAGTCCCAAAATAGCAAGTTTTTGGTAGTCTTCAATCTTGAAAGTAGTCTATTTTGACCTAACTATTTAAGAGTAATGCTCTTAGGTACATTATGGATCCAAATTCATTTTGGGGAAGCTAAAGGTGTGCACTAAGGTACTCTAAAGCTACATTGGCAGGTGTAGAGTAGGATTTTTGCAGCACCACCTCATTTCTAGAGTGTATCCAACCATCTCCTCATAGAACCCTAGGTATGTTCATGAATTGAGATAGCGCACCAACTATATATGCTAGATTAGGCCTTGTGATAGTGGCATAATATAAAGGTCCCACTATAGAACTATACAAAATTGGATCTTGAGCCTCATAACCTTCCAATGAAATTCTATGTCTACTTCCATTGGGTTACTCAATGGCTTGAGCCTAGTGAGTCCATACTTCTTCGATACATCCCAAATATACTTTCACTGCATGAGTAAAATACCATTGTCCATATTATTACTTCAACACCTAAAACATATGGGAGATCTCCAAGGTTGAAGAGCTTAAATTCTTTCCCAAGCAAGACAATACGCTTTGTTGGTCCTGATCAGGATCACCATTTGATCCTCTCCCTTGCCCTGGTCTTCCTCTCATTCCTATACACATGCCTTAACCTTCATAGAATCCTTGGACTTCATTGTCGTTTGCTTTTGAGCCTCCAATATTCATCTCTTGAGTGACCAACAAGGCCACCAATGGCTAAACATTGGGGAGAGTATTTGTGATATATACATATGTTGTGAAAGCCTTCCACGTCTCATCATCCCTTAGCACATTCTTGGTGTATGCAACTAAGTCATCATCATCTATGTGACAAGCTATGGATCCTAATGGATCACCCATTTCATTGATCTTCAAAATATAATAAGTTATATCGATACTCTGCATTTTCCTCAAGTTATTGAGTTCATTCTTCAATTTAGTTTTCTTAGATTTGGTTGAAGTAGAGTAAAGTCTCTCTATGGTTTCCCTTACCTTTATGGAAGTATCCAGATTTTTTTATATACCCAATCATGGCATTGCTATTGTGTTCAGATAAGATGAAGATAACCTTTATATCTCGCATTCCACTCTCAGAAGTTCCTTAAATATTTAGGAGTTTGATTCTTACTCAATCTAGATCTAGCATCTGTGCCACTAATGAGACCCCATAATCCTTTTTCCATGGGGAAGCTAAATAAGCAGTGTAGCCACAGGAATTTCTCATGAATGAATGAATCTCCTCCCAACCATATGCCTATTTATATAGCTTTCTCCTAGGGACTGATGGATTCTAATCATCCAAGTGTGAGCCATGTAACTACATGTGCACCAAGTGTCCTAGTTAACTAGAGTTTACTCAAGTGGATGCTTCTAGAAGGTTCTAGAGCTCTTTCAGCAAAACACTAAAAGGGACATCTCTTCTCTTTGGATAAGCATAAGCCTTTGCACAATCTTGAGCTTTCTTTAAGTTTTCTTTAGCTATCTTAAGTTTAACATTCATGTCTTGAAGGAATTCTTGAACTACTTGAACTCATTCATTTTGAAGTCCTACAACATATTGAGACCAAGATGTTGGAACACATACATCAACATGAATGGACTAAATTCAGTTGATGAATTCTTGGCAGTGTTATAGGCAAATGCAGCTAAAGGAAAATAGTCTTCCCAATGAGTCTGTTTGGAAGTGACATAAGCTCTGAGTGTTTCTTCCAAGATCTGATTGACTTTCTCAATCTATCCATCTGTCTGGGGATGTTCAACTATACTTAAACTTAGTTTATTTTCAAGTCTACTAAAGACTGCTCACCAAAAATGACTTCTAAATCAAGCATCTCTATAAAAAACTATGTCTACTAGAATACCATAGAGTCTATAAAGTTGATTTACAAATATTTTTGCAAGTTCTGGAGTGTTATAAGTAGGCTTGAGTGGAATAAACTGAGAAAGTTTAGTCAATCGATCAAGTGCAACCTTGAATGAATCAAAGCCTTTCTGAGTGCGAGGTAGTCCAGAATTGAAATGCATGGAAATAATTTCCCATTTTCCTTTGGGAATCCCCAAAGGATCTAGCAATCCTCCAACTTTAAATCATTCAAACTTATTGAATTGACATTTATGGCACCTGGATACATATTTTGTCACATCTCGATGTTAATTAGGCCAATAAAAATGTATTTTCACTAACTCATAGGTTCGGTTAATACGAGGATGTCCTACACTTGGAGCATCATGGCATTCAAAAAGTACTTGATTTTGTATGTCTGACATACTTGGGACCCAAACCTTACCTTTATAAAGAAAATATTCATCTTGGAGAGAATATTCTTTAAACTTTCTCTTAGAAGTACTTGCTTCATTCTGTTGGGCTTGTTCAGGTGCTTTCCATGCTTGACTGTAGCTTGTATCTTCGTTCCAGCTTCCTTTCAAAGTTGAAATAAATTCACTTTGAATTTGTACAAAACTTAGGTTGTTCAACATAGGCATCCGACTTAAGGCATCTACCACTACATTGAACTTTCCTCTTTCCAATTTATCTTCTGATGCTTCCCTTTGCATTGGTCTATCAAAGATACTGCTAATTTTGCATACCCAGCAACAAACGTCCGATAATATCTAGCCAATCCAAGAAAACTTTGTAATTCTCGAACAATCTTGGGCTTCGGCTAGTTAAGAATCACTTGGACTTTATCTAGGTCAACTTTGATTCCTTTCGTGGAAATGATATGGCCTAGATACTTTACTTCTGGGGTAAAGAATTCACATTTTGAATCTTTACCATAAAGTTGATTATCACAAAGTAATTCAAAGACTTTCTTCATGTGCTCTAGACGATTTTCATGATCAGTACTCTCGATCAATATATCATCGAGAAAATAAACTAAAAATTTTCCCAAGTACGGCTTGCACTTGATTCATCAAAGTCATGAATGTTCTGGGTGCATTTGTCAACCTGAACGGCATGACTTAAAACTCATAGTGACCATACTTAGTTCGAAAGGCTATCTTGGGAATATTATCGTCTTTGATTCTGACCTGATGATAACCTTGGCGTAAATCAATGTTTGAAAAGACTTTAGCTCCCTTTAGGCTATTGAAAACATCTTCAACTAGAGGCATAGGATACTTATTCTTGACAGTAAGATTGTTTAACGCCTTATAGTCCACACATAGCCTTAAAGTTCCATCTTTCTTTTGTACAAGAAAGATAAATGCGGCCCAAGCAGACTAGCTTCGCTGAATAAATCATTTATCTAGATAGTCTTTAGTCTGTTTCTTGACTTCTAGATTTTGGACATAGGAGAGATGGTACGGGTTTTGAGATTTTGGCTTGATTCCTGAAAATAGATCGATTGCATGCTCAATGTTTCCACAAGAGGGTGGCAAGCCGTTGGGGAGTTCCTTAGGGAACACATCTTTGAATTCCTTCATTAATTCATTGAATTTAACATACACTTCACAAGGAATAAAAGATGACATATAAGAAACTTGCTTTATATTATCAGAATCAATTACATCAGTGCTAAGGACTAGAAAAGCTTGGGTCCTAGCTTCATTGCTTACAAGTTTCTTTAACTCTTTGTGTGAAATTATCCCATCATGCTGGAAGTCCAAAGTGTTTGTAAAATAGCATCTGGGCAGTGAAGGTCCAAGACTCCAAAGCCACTCTCTCCTTAGAACCAAATATACCTGCTCCATGTTCATAATTTGGAATTCCAATTTATCTTTATAATCTTGGATTTCTATTTCCAAATCTGAAATCATGGTATCCCAAATGCGAGTATCTTGCCTATGCATCATAGAGACAACATATCTTTGAGGAGAGGGACTCTAAGGAAAAGACAATTTCTTTACATGTTAGATTTATTTAGACCTCCATAGTCTACCATTGGTCTACCTGCATTTGGTCGAGGACCCTAGCCGGGTCAAGGACCAGAGCTCGAGGGAGCCAAGGCTCAAGCACGAATCTTCAAGGTTATTCCATCTCCTCAGAGTGGCCATATCAGGAGTGTTTGGACCTTAGAGAAGATTTTAGAGGTGCCAAGGACAAGGGCTATTTAAGGTTGGGAGGCCAAGAGTGGCAGGTAGCTAATTGGGATCTTTCATTTGGTATCAGAGCTTGAGTGAGAAAAGGGAAAGTCTTAGAGGAGAGGCCACTTCATCATCTTCTTGGAAGAGGCATTTTAGTAAGAAAAAGTTCGTGGAGCTCGCATGAAGTCGGAGGAGCTTTTTAGCGTGGGCGTGCCTGTCTTGGGGACGCGAGTAGATTTGAACAAAAAGTATTTTTCATCATCGGCTATTCTAACAGGAGGTAGGTATATACTTTCTTCTTCATTATCCAAGGTTATGAAGGATACGATCTTGGAGGGGTTTGAAGCTCTTCTAATAGGAGGTAAGTAAATACTTTCTTCTTCATTATCCAAGGTTATGAAGGATAAGATCTTGGAGGAATCGAACCCCAGACCTCCTCGGTAAAGGGCACATATCTTACTCAATCCACCACATATCCTTGATGTACTTATCCGCATTGTCGCGGCCTATACAAGGAGTGAGAAAGAGAGAAATAGTCGATAGAGCATTCTTTTCCTCTCATTTTGACCTCTAAAACACCTACCTAGGTGCATTAAAATGTTCATATCTTGAGCTAGAAATATCCAAATTCAAACATTCAAAGTTCTATAGATTCTTTGCTTCAAGAGCTTTCCAATGATAGGTTAGTTGATAGTTTTTGAGATGACCGTCTATACAGAGCTTGAAAGTTTCCTGAATAGTATCGTGAGGGAGTCTTTAGGCATGAATGAATTCTTATTTCTTTCATAGATGTTTTGGAACATGGTTTCTTTTCATAGGAGATCATTTCCCTCATATTTATCTTCATTTAGGATCATAAAGAACATGTCAAATCTTAAATTTATTATAGAAAATGAAGTAGAAGAAGGGAAGATGTTGCTATTCATAGCTACTCTATTAGGATGCATTAGATGTTGAAATTCTTCATTGATTGATTTTGTTGAATGCGTTTATGGATTGAATAAACAGTGAATATTCAATTGTACATGGAAGTTCATTAATGCATTTATTATTATTTTTCTTCATTGAAATTTAGTTGTATGGATTAGAAGATACAATTAGTATTACAACTAGTTGTTTACAAGAGAATGAGTGGATGTATGCATTGAAAAAAAAAAGGAAAATATGATTTTAGTAATCTAAGTGGACATTAATGCATGCACTCACCAAATAATTTGTCCTAATAATACACACACACACACACACATATATAATATATATATATATATATATATATATATATATATATATATATATATATATATATATATATATATATATATATATATATATATATATATATATATATAGTTCTATTGATTTAAGCATTTAGAATTTTCTATGTGTGTTTTGTTAGAACTAGAACCAATGCATAATTTGATTGTTGTAAATAAATAAATTCATGATGAATTATTTTTTGCACATGAATCTTTTTTATTACTCATGAAACCATATTTATGCACATCACTTCATTATATGGTTTTAGTATGGGTGAGTTAGCTCAAATTCATAGCAAAAAGCATGAAAGCATCTTTAATTTGTTGTTTATGCAACTTGAAATGGTACTGCTGCATGTTGTGATAATCATAAAGTCATGTAGGAAGCTCCAATTGCCATGAAAATTTGTATGATGGTACCTGATATAGTTCTTAACCTAATCACAAATTGGTATATTTTTTGGAGTTATTTTAATAGGTCAAAGAATTCCAATGCTTTAGAACTATTGTCTCTTGGAACACCCTCTGGCATGTTGACAAGGGTGTCTTGTCAGAGTCATATCTATTTATGGAAATATCCATTTGGAGAGTTTTGTATTTTTTTTCAAAGCTAACCTATTGTTCTTAGTGTCTTCTAAATTTCATTACATTTGAAGTTATGAGTTTAGAGAAAAATGAAATTCCCTCTGGTCATTGTGCAAGGAATTTTCTCTAGCAATTTGTTGCAGGTGTGCAGCATTTTGGGTGGTTCTCTCACACCACTTGTCTAAATGATATGAAATTTGGATATGTGCTGGAGCACAGTGTTCTAATAGAGATATATAAATTTTATATAAATTGGATAAGGTTTGAGGAGTGTAAAGGCTATATTATCTCTCTGGTCCCTCTCGCGAGGACTCGCTAGAGAAGTGTGCACAGGTCTAGTGATTATGCCATTTCTCTTTCATGTAATGCCCAATTAGGGTAAACTCTTTTGGAAATGTTTATTAGATATTCCATCTTAGTTCTCAGCAAATTGGAAGTCATTTGGAGTTCAGTTGGGGATTCTATGATTATAATCTTTCCTCTGATCTAATTTTTGAGTAGTGAAAAATGTGTAGGTGTTACAGACACTAGTTTGCTTGTTTCTCTCAGTTGGAGAGAAATATTCAAATGAAATTTGGTGTAAAAATATATGCTTAAATAAGCTTTTTAATGACCCAAATTTCACTGAATTCGGAGTTCATTGGATAGGTCTAGTCAGTGTATCTTTGGAGCTATGTCTCACTCCCAGGACCTCCTATACATATGTATAGGTTTGGAGAGTTTTGGTCATAAATTCATGATCATACGTCCAATTCATTTGATCTCACTTGGAGGTGAATGCTAAGCTATGTGTATACCAAAAATCATTATTTTTGGATATATTTAAGTATTTATAATGTTCTAGTCTTTTTGCAAGTACTACACTTCTTGACATAAGAAGTTAGAGGAAGTTATCAAAGACTTTAAATTGTAACGTTTAGAGAAAAATCACTTGGATTTAACATGTAATAGATTGATAATTTGTATAGGATCATTTATTAGAATTTTTGGAAATTTATTAGTTTGTGTAGCTTATACTTGGCGCTTATCGCCGGATGTATTTTAGGAATTTGTCGTTGCTTGCATTGTCATCATGTAGACTTGTATATGACTTGGGTTTTGTTGTGTGATCAATGTATGGGATTGAGAGACTAGAGTAAATCTTTTAATTCATGTTTTACACGAGCAACCTATCGATTAGGAATATCATTAGTTTGGTATTACCTTTTTGCATTCACATGACTTATTAGTTGTTCTATGTTTTTCTTTTTAGAATGAATCCCGAATAGGTTGTCAGAAGATCCTCCAAGCAATTAACAAACCAGAGGTGCCACCCATTGACACAGCTGGAAGTTCCATGTGCGGAACCATCTAGTTCACAAATACCATTGACAGATGTGGGGGCTTCTTCTGGTAGAGATGTCAAAAGGCAAGTGAAAGATTTAAATCCACCTAAGTACCATGGACAAGTTAGTGACAGGACGGTAGATGTGGTGGAGCAATGGATAAGTAAGTGGGAACAGTGTTTTCGGCTTTGTAATATTGAGGATGAAAAACAGAAAATGCAGCATGCCACTTACAGTTTGATGGATGTTGCTCATCGGTGGTGGAGGAAAATAGAGCAAGATAAGATAGAACTGGCCACTTGGGCAGAATTTAAAGTTATATCTTACAATAATTTTGTTCTTCCAGATGAGCATACTAGGGCTCTAGATGCATGGTTTTTCCTACAGCAGAGACAGCTTTGAGTGCAGGAGTATGCAGACAAATATAGGGAAATCTTGTTGAAGATTTCAGAGCTAACATGCACACACATACACACACACGCGCACACAAGGCAAGACAATGAGTGAGAAGCAATGGAGTTCTTTAGATTACTTTTAAAATGCTCATACAAGTTCGAATCAATTACAAGCTAACCCCCAAAAATGAGCTCTCTAGCTCTATTTATAGTTTTTGACTAGGTTTTGGCCGTGTCCAGACCTAGTGTCCGGCCTAGTTAAAAAAGCTGGGTTGCCAGTTGCTTTAGTAAGTCATCTCTTTCTCTTTCTAATGCTGCGTGGGCTTCTAGGAGGTCGGCATGGGTTTCCAAGACGATTTGCATATTCTCAGATGGGATAGCCTTGAATTTCTCTGGGTCGATTTCCTGTTGTGAACCCTCCATTGCTGCTTCCAAGTTTTCTTCGTTCTGTCTCTGTAGTCGCTTATTTTCCTCGAGTGCTATAGACATGTGTTTCCTTAATAGGGCCAGGTTGCGTCGAAGCTTGAGGTTCTCTGTTATCTGGGAGTGTAGCAGATCATCAAGTTGTTTTTCTTCCGCATTTGATTGGGGTGGATTGGCCACTAACTGCTCATGTTGTTCCTGTAAAGTGATACTGTTGTTGTAGTAGCTGCTTTTCCTTCTCTAAGTCAATGAATCGTCCTTGTAATGTTTCATGGCTTCTGAACAGACTTGTATGCTAAGCATCTAGGTGCTGATAATGTTGTTGCAGCTGAGACATACACTGGTACATGTTATTAAATACATTATTAATGGGAGTGGATGCAGGAAAGGTGTTGAATGCAGAAGGGAAGGGAAAGGGGAATGGGAGCGTATATGCTGTGCTCGAAAAGGGTGAAGTTGGTGGTGGGGGAATGGGAGATTGTGGACGTATGGGGGGAGGGAGAGGTGCGGAGGTGGGTGATATGTCCATGAGGTCAAAAGTGGATGCAGTCGTGGGGGTGATTGTGAACATGGGAACTGTGGGTGCGGTGATGGTGGTGAAAGTGAAAAGTGGTGTGTGTAGTTGTGAATATGAACCGCCAGGAAGTGTGATCGGGGGAAGGGGGTTTTCTGTGGCTGCAGTTAGAATTACAGTGTCAGTGATAGTGTATACAAGTGAGGTGGTGATAGGGTGTGTGGGTTGTGTGGATTGACTGACAGTCTGTGCTTCGGTATGGGCAGTAGACTCTGTGGCGGTGACGGTAGTGGTTACACTAGTGGTGGGAGGTGAAGTTGGTGGAGTTGGAGGTAGGGGTGGTAAAGGGGGTGATGGGGGTGCACTGGTTGTATGGGCCTCCTCAGTTTCCTGAATGATATGATCTGTGCCCATGGTTGTGGATGTGGTGCCCTGTGGTTCTGATACTAAGATATTCATTTGTTTTCCTGATCGAGGGGGGCGTCTGCCATATTGTCGCTTCGATCTTCTCGAGTGTGCAAGAGCTGTATGCACCATCTCAGGTACCCCCAACGCATCAAAAATCATATCCAGGGTTGCTCGGTATTGCTCGTCCACACCTTCCTCTTCAAGGATTTGGTTCATGAGGGCTTTTCCTGCTGCTAGGGATAGTTTGTGCTGTTCTTGAACTCTGTTGATGGTATCATATAGCTTTTTCAATTCCTTCGTATAAGCCGGGGCACCCTCAAGTTCCTGTAGAACTTCTTGTTCATATTTTTGCTCTTCTTCCTCTGTTTGTCCTCCTCGTTCCTCCTCGTGCTCTTCTTCTTCTTCATCCTCCACTTCAACTACTCTTGGTTGGACTGGATGGGGTTGGTCTGCGACTGTCTGCTGGCCGCTTGCCTATTCTGCCTCGACTTCCGCGTTAACAGCCTCGATTATCCTCGCTACCTCCTCATCAGTTAGGTCTTCTAATGTGAATTCGTGAGGAAACTCTAGGTCGGTTGGTACAGGTGGAAACACTAGATTTGGTCCATCAGTGTTGTGTCTTGGTAATCTGATAGTGAAGGGTTGTACACGCCTCGGAAGTCGTGGAGTTGTCTCAGGTGTTAGTGTCGCACCGCGGGCTTGTGCACAGGGCATCTGAACTGCGCCTCTCATTTTCTTTGATGGCAGCCCTGCGGTTGACAGTCTACGTTGAAATTCTTGTACCCTGGTCCAAATTAATGCCCTTTGAACTGGCACATCATAAGCCAAACATCTATACACAATCCTGGTGAGCGCACAACATCCATACAGTACCGACTTTTGCTTTTTATACCACCATTGATGTGCCAAGTGGATTTGGTCGATAATCCAATGCGGCATGTTGATTTTCAAGTTAAAGGCATCAGCCAAATATAGACTGAACCATATCTTCTTGGGTGGCATGGTGAACCGCTCTTGAGCTGGGAACACGAAATGTTGCATGACCATTCACAAGTGGATGGCGATTGTGGGTGTCAGTGCTACCATGTCTTTGAGCTTAGTCAGGTTCCTGTTTTTCATGTTATCCGGGACCATCATCTCTTTTTCGGTGGGGATATGCATGCCTTTCATGTCAAGAGCTTCCCTCACCAAGTTGTTCGTCAATTTGAAACGCTTTAATTCATTGCCTCTGGTCAGTGATGGTAGAACGAAGGTACTATATCCCTTCTTCTCTTTACTAGGGGTCAGAGTGCTAACTAAGTAGGAACACCGTAGAAAATCTGGCTTGGGTAACTGAGCCTTGAAATAGTCGTAGAGTCCAGCCTTCTTCCAGATGGGTTTCAGACCTTCATCATTCTGAAGCCTCTCAAATTCCCTGGTGAAAAAATGATATCTGCCCCATCGCCTGTTGAACTCTATCTCGGCCTCCCACATGTAAGTGCCTTCACCCAGAGATCCGGCCACATCATTGAACCAATGTGAGTTTTTGCTGACCGGCATTGTGTGCCCCTATGGAGGATTCTGAATCGGTATGGCATGTAATGCCCTCAATGCCACTGGGTGTTCCTTCAATTCCTCTTCAATGGGAAGACTTTCAATGTCCAGGATTTGGGGGCTGGTGCCTACCTGGGAGCTAGTTCCTGCCTCGGCCATGGTGAAGAGACTGGTCACCGGTTCTATGAGAATAGACAAATGAATGTTAACATTGCAAATGGACCCAAGCGTTCATGCGTCCCCATTACAACATTAAAATGATTTTAGTGAGAGATTAGTAGTTCAACAAGTGCTCGGTAACCGTGTATGTAGTTAGAGAATGGATAATCCTAAGAGCTAAATGGAAAGGTGTGGTGTATGAGTGATGAAGTTAGTAAGTGGATATGAATTTACAAATGAGGGTCGGGGGGTTTATTACACGTTTTGGGCTTCCAAACAAACTGATTTGTTGTTGGTCTTGATTTTGTGGAGACTCTGGAGGGCTTTTCAGGAGTGTCTACTTGGAAATGAGGCTTTTTAAGGACCCATTTACAAGTGATTCTGCTTGTGCTCATGGACCAATGTGTGTCCGTGCGTGTTGTATAAGAAAGGTTATCAGATGTTCGAGTGAGTGAACCATGTTGTACAGGGTGTGGCCTCGATGTAAGTATTTTAGCCCGCAAGCAAGCCTTAGGCACCCAAATTTGTCGTGATTGTGGGCTGGCCTTCATCGACTTCTTGGGTACCCAAATAGACTTTACTTTCGTAGAAGAATTTCTGAAAGACTTCTTATTAGTGTCGTGTTGTTGATTACTAATAAGAAGTTTTGCCCGTGTGGTTGGCTTGATCGCGACAAGGTGTTCGCCTTTTCGCACCCACACTTGTTTCAATGGCTGAGACATTCTGCTTCGCACGTTCTTTTGACCTCCCGCATAGGTATTACTCTGCTTCATCTGTATTTGATCTGCCTTTGGTTGCTGCATCCCTCTGGTCTCTAGAAAAGAAGGGAGTTCCGTTGCGCCCCTGACTTCTTTATTGAAATCACCATTCCTCTGCATCACACAGTTTTGGACAAGAACAACATGGTCATCTTCATGTGTACCCCTGGAAGGACCAGGAGTGTGTGCCTTGTCTAATTTCTTGAGTGCTTTATTTTCTAACTCAATTGTAATGCGATTCTGATTTACCCAAACCTAAAGGAGTCCACTTCATAGGTTTAGGTTGACTACATGATCATAGATCCAGTCTTGACCCAAGACAAGAGGCTCCGTGAGGTCCTCATCTTGACACACTAGCACATTAACTGTCATTACTTCATCTTGAATGTAGAGGGGAAGTTCCACCTCGCCCATGCAAGGGGTTTCCACACCTCCCAATCCTATGAGATATGCTTCTATAGGATTGACAATTAATTTCAACTTTTGACAGTAAGAAAATTTAACTGCACTAGTGGCTGCACCTGAGTCAATCAAGGCTCTTACAGTCCTTGCACCCTTTCCTTGTCCTATTTCTAAGGTTACAAAAGGTCGTCTATCAATTATTCTATGAGAACTTATTCCTGAGACTTCACACATTGCCATATGATAACTTGGGTCCGCATAGTCATCTACCCTAGCCGGATCTCTACCCAATCTTCGCAACCTCATCCGTCGAATGCGTTCCAATGCTTCCGCCTGTGCCTCTTCTCGAACTCGTTTTTCCTCTTCCTTGCGTTTTTTGGCAGTGTTGAGTCGATTTAGCATCTCCTCTGTCAGGGGTTCTTGATATAACTTGACTCTGCATCCGCTTATATAGCTAGGGAGAACATCACCTTCCAGTGTAGCGAGTTGAACTGCTCCACTGGTTGAGATCCTATTTATGATCATAGGTCCATAGCCACGTTTCTCTAATTTTCTTGCATGTTGCTTCAAGGTGTAGAGTCAAACTAAATCTCCTGCCTTCAAGCCTTTATCCTTAACGTGGGCATCAAAGTATGCTTTCTGTCTTTTCTTAGTTGCATATATTCCCGCTGCCGCTCTTAGTTTGGTTTCACCTAGTCATTCTAGATCAAGAATCCTCGAAGAGAGTTCATGACCAGTCCATTCATGCTCATGTGCTACTTTTAGTGTAGGTATCAAGAAGTCCAATGGTAGCACTGCATTTTGACCGAATACCATCTGAAAGGGAGTGGCTTGGAGTACCGTTTTATAGGCAACTCTGTATGCCCAAACAACATGGTGTAGCTGTTTGTCCCAATCAAAGCGTTTATTATTCACTAATTTGGTCAACGCATTGCACAAAATCTTATTTGTGCTTTCAGCTTGACCATTAGCTTGTGGATGATAGGGAGCAGACTTCTTGTGCACTACCAAGAAATCTTGGAGAAGATTTTCAATAACTTCATTCAAGAAGTGTGTGCCTCTATCACTGACTAGCTCTATGGGTAGCCCGTATCTAGTGAACACATTCTCAAATAAGAACTTAGCAGTCGTCTGAGCATCTTTCTTTGTCGTAACTTTTACCTCTACTAACTTGGTTAAATAGTCCGTGGCCACAATGATATATTCAGCATGTGAACCCTTAGCTGGGGGATTAATCGGACCAACAAAGTCTATTCCCCACTTAGAGAATGCACGTCCACCCATCATAGGTTTCAGTGGCATCTCATCCTTATGTATAGGATACTGAGTTCTCTAACAAACATCACACCGTTTCACATAGGTATGTGCATCCATGTGAAGGGTCGGCCACCAAAAGCCCGCAAATAGTATTGCCTTGATCACCCGATCTGGTCCAAAATGTCCTCCTGATACACCTTGGTGAGCTGCTTCCAAGATCTTGAGATATTCGCTCTCATGGACACATAGTCTCAGGTAACCATCTTTACCACGCTTGTATAGATTATCACCAATGAGTGAGTAATCTAGGGCTTCTTGGTCTAGACTTCTTTGTCTGGCCAGTGTCATACCTTGAGGGAATGTTTTTGTCCTCAAGAAGGCTACTAACGGTTCACTCCAATCTGGCACTATGGGCACTTGATACAGAGTGGCATGTTCCACAGGTGGTTTAGTGCAACAGATTAGGCATTCTTTACACATCTTATGTACATCAGCTTCCATAGTCGGCCAATGCACTCCAAGTCTCCTTAGTGTCTGTAGGGTTCGTTGTTTTGAGTAGTGTTGCTCTAATGCACCTACATGTGCTAATTGCAACCATTTTGCGTATTTTTCCTCTTCCACACAACAAGCCAATATCCCGTGATCAGTCTATTTGTACATACTTCCTGCCAAGATATGGTATTTTTGGGCCTTTACTACCTCTCTATCTTTAGTGTTTATGACTGGGTGATTAGGCCCGTATGTCAATACTGGCACTAATGGCTTAGCCCACTGAGGCACAACTTCTAAGTTAAACAAATAAGCGTCAGGGAGGTCATCTGATACTCCCTGTGGGGCTTCTCTAGATGTGAGCCTAGAGAGGTGGTCTGCTCTCAAGTGAGTCTTGCCTTTCCTCACCACAACCTCAAAGTCATATTCCATTAGTAAGAGGAACCATCTTACCAATCTGCCTGTATTGCATGGTTTGTTTATCAAATACAACAATGCCTGATGATCAGTAAAAAAATTAAACTTATTTGCAAGCAAATAGTGCCTAAACTTTTTGACTGCATATACCATGCCTAATCCTTCTCGTTCGGTGGTGGTATAGTTCTGTTCAGCTGCATTCAACTGTCTACTAGCATAGGCAATTGGAAGGTCCATATTACCTTCGCCCGTAGGTTGTGCGAGTACACATCCAATAGCATAATTGGATGCATCTACATGAACATGAAAAGACTTATTCCAATCTGGTGTGGTCAAGATTGGTGTTGAACATAATCACCATTTAAGCTCATTGAAGGAATTCTCACATTCATCAGTCCACTCAAAGTTGGTCAAAAGTCCGTACAGAGGCTTGGCAATGATAGCGTACATGTGTATAAAGCGCCGGTAATATCCACAATGCCCCATGAAAGCTTGTACTTCCTTGACATTCTTTGGCCTAGGTAGCTCGACTATGGCTCTTACTTTCTCTTCATCGATGGATATGCCATTCTTTGACACTATGTGTCCTAGAATCTTGCCTTGCCTGACCATGAAAACACACTTTTCTGGGTTCAAACTGACTTGATACTCTCGACATTTGTCAAAGATTTGTCTGAGTTCAGGGATATGTGTCTGTCTAATGTTGGAATGAGCACAGAGATCATCAACATAGACCTCTAAACTCTTCCTCAAGAACTCTTTAAACACGTGACACATCAATCTTTGGAAAGTTGCAGGAGCATTGGTAAGCCCAAATGGCATTACTCTAAAGGCAAATATGCCCCACTCTGTGGCAAAAGCTGTCTTATGCTGATCTTCTGGAGCTATGGCTACCTGATTGTAGCCCGAAAATCCATCAAGGAAGCTGTACACTTCCTTGCCTGCTACTCTTTCTAAGAGATGTTCAGTGATAGGAAGCGGATAATTATCTCGAATAGTGGCAGCATTAACCTTTTTCAAGTTAATGCACACACGTAGCTTTCCATTCTTCTTGGGCACAACTACAATGGGGGATACCCACTCGGTGTGCTCAATTTCATAGATAAATCCAACTTCTACCAGTCTATCTATCTCCTCTTTGATCTTGGTAGCATAATTATCATTGTATGTGTATGGCTTTTGCTTAGAGGGTTTGGCCTCTGAGGTCATGGGGATAGTGTGTGAGCATATGTCTGGGTCAACACCCTCCAAATCCTTGTAGCTCCAAGCAAATACATCTGTGTATTCTCTTAGCAAGGCTATCAATTCGCGCTCTTCTTCTTTCGCCAGGTCATGTCCTATGTAGGTGCATCTCTCCTCTCCTTCTTCTAGGGCTACCACTATTTTCTTGGTGGTTTCTTTGTTATCATAGGCCTCCCCTGATTGTGCCTCTCTTTTAGGCATTCTTATCATGATTCTCCTATCGTCAATCTCATATTTTTTAAAGTTTTCAGGGACCTCAAACAAAGATTCGTCCTCTTCTGGTGTGACTTCTCTCTTCTTTCTCTTCTTTCCTTCACCCTTAGAGGTCACTTGTGTGGTTAACCTCACATCATTAGTAAGCTCTTCGTGTCTCTGGGGTTGAAATTTTACTTGATAGAAGTATTCTTCATCTGATGCAAAAGGTGGGTCCATAATGATGGACTCTAGCTCGGAGTCGCTTGCATCCTCAAATGCATCAGGGCTAGGTTCGCACTCTTCTAAAACTGCATCTCCCATGATTGGCTCTATGGAGAAAACTGATATGTCATAGCCATCCTCATCACAGTGTGGTGTCCATTGTTCTTCATTGATGGCTACATCCATGGTTGCTAGGATCTCTGCCCAGCCATGGGGTTCAAATTCTTCATTAGGAAATACTACAGGTGCATAGGCTGGGTCTTGAATGGATCTATGGGTTTCTTTTGCACCTATCTCTCTGGCCTTTTCTCTCTTCTCTTCTTCCACTGCCACTTTACACATCCATAAGTGAGTGTCTTCATGCATCCATGAGGATCCTGATCCTATGGAGTGCACAGACTCTGTGTCATCTTTGGCCCTATGAATAGGATTCCATTGGATAGGAGGGACATCTCTATGAGATTAATCTTTGAGATTAACCTTGGTCATGACACCTAGGTGTTGCAAATACAAGGAATTGGTTCCCCAATCTTGTACCACTTGCAACTGTCGCATAAATGGTCTTCCCAAAATCATCTCATAGGCATGGTTCTTGCTAAAATCACAGATAGCAAATGTGTGCTCAAACTCTACACCACATGTAGTGTGAGTTATTCCTTCAAGTAGTCCTAAAGGCCTCTCTATGTGACCATCTGCCATCTGCAATTTCATTCTCGTTGGCTTGAGTGCTGGCTTGCCCCAACGCTTCCATAGGGAAGTGGTAGCAATTGCGACTCCTGCACCAGAGTCTAGAATTGCCTTGGTTGTGTATCCTTGATGGGTGATAGGGAGATGGGTGTTTCCTTCTTCTCCTTCACTCATGTCTCCTATCTTATCTAGAGGAATTTCTGGCACTGTCCTATGAGAACCTACCTGGGAATGAGGTTTTGCTATCTCTGGTACTTGTTTGGCTACATGTTTCCATAGCTCTGGCCTTACTTTGAGTAGCTCTTCTAAAGTGAGGTTACACTGCACTTTAGTGTTTTTCACTACCTCTGTGTTCCTAGGTATGACTGAATCTTCGTTTCTTACCATGGCCGTGGGTGCTCTCATACACGTGGACTTTGCTTCCCATGGGCCTGTGGAGTGGGGTAATTCATGTAAAGAATTAGACTCAAAGTCTAATCTCTCTTGAGACTGAGTGCTCTCTTGCTCTTCATAAATGGATGGGATATCTTGTGGGAATTGGTCGTGTGCATCATCCACAAGTTCAATGGGAGGAGGGACTTCACTTTCTTTAGCCAATTTGTCTTCTTGAATCTCTCGTAGGAATTCTGGTGTGAACCGATTCATAGAAGAAGATGTGTCTGGCTCCGTAGAGTTAGGCACATAGGCTTCCTGGGCAGGAAGGCTTGCCTTCATACTTGCCTTGCCCTTACTTGGAGGGGTGGGTTCCTTTTCTGATTGTGCAATTAACCTCTCCAATCTTTCTAGCAATCCATCAAAGTGCAACTGCGTCTTAGCTGAACTAGAGATGTTGAAGAGGCGATTGGCTTCAAACATGGTTTGAGCCAATTCCACCATCTTAGCAAAGATTTTGGTTCGTTCAAGCTCTAATTCTGCTTTCGGGTAACACTTTTCATGATCAGTTACGGTTGGCCCTTCTTGGATTCTGGCCTGATATGCCTTAAGCATCATGTTAAGGTCCTCGGGAGTGGGATCTGCTAATATTGATCCTACTCTAGGGGGTGGCGGAGCAGCATGAAGCGGGTTGGAAGGTGGTGGGTCGGATGGAGATGGGAATGGTGGAGCTGGGGTAGTGTGAGAGGGAGTTTGAGATGTAAGTTCAGCTATCCTGGCTTTTGTTTCTCTTAGGCTTTCCTCGAGTTCACTCATTTTCTTAGCCCATTGCCTCTTCATTCTTTCTCTACTATCTCTCCAGGCTCTAGTTCTCTTCTTGGTTATGCTCTCAGTTTCACTAGCCTCTGAGCTCTTTTCCTGGCCTACCCCTTGGTTTTGCTGCAATGCCTGAGCTCTAGTGACTACCTGTACTGGTGCAATGGACGTCACACTTCCTGTAGAGTCTACTACTAACCCAATAACATTGATAGGAGTAATTTTTGGCATATTATTGGGGTTCTTTGGACAATCTCGTAAGAGATGCTCCTTTCCACAATCTTGGCAAAAGCCTTGAATTGTCACTGACTGGGGTTGTGTAGGTGGAGGTAAGGGGCAATCACGAATGAGGTGATCTCCCTGACATCTGTAGCATGGTCCTCTAGGGAATGGGGGTCTTACTTGTCTAAGTTGGGGTCTAGAGTTAGGGTTTGTGTACATTACATTTTTGTGTACTCTGGCTCCCAACTAGGTTCACTTGGTTCCTCACTGTAGTAGGACTCACCATGTTCAGGAGATTGCATGTAGTAAGCCGGGGGGCTATCAACATGTGTAGAATCAAAGTTATGGTCACTCGAGTCACTTTCTGAAAGCAATGGAGTCACTAGGACTATGGCTCTATTCAAATTTTCCTCAGCAACTGCATACTTTACAGGAATCACGTTTGTTGGGGTTGGAGGTTGTTGAGCTAACACAGGTTGAGGCCTTTGGTGGTTTTGGTAGGGTTGTTGATAAGGTTGTTGTGGCCTACCATATTGCTATGGAGGGTACTGGTTCTGGTATCTTCCCTGTTGTGGATAGGGATGGGGGTAGGTTTGCCTAACTGCTTGCTTATTGTATGGGCAGTCTTGTGCTGTGTGATTTGTGTATCTCCGTTCTATGGTGCAATATTGGCTACTAGGGTTCACTTGGGGTTGAGCCATGATGGGACATACGTTCACCATATGGTCACCACCGCAAGTATAGCACCTCTTTACTGGGGCAAATCTTGGAATTTGTTTGCTAGAGACACCTAGTTTTTGAGCTACCTTTTCTGCGAGTTCCTCAATAGATGTAGATTGCGAGGAAGAGAGGCTAGAAGCGCTATCGAAATCTTTGTAGATTTTTGAAAGCTCTAGTTCCTCCCCTAGGTTATCCTCAATGTTAATGCACATGCGTACACACTCTTCTATGGTCCTGGGGTCCTTCAAGTACACATAGGATCGCAACTTTGTACTTAGCAATCCATCCAAGAATAAGGCCACTTGTTTGGTGGGTGTGGGTAACTCTGGAACAGGGCATCTCTCTAGGTATTGCGTATTGCCTAAACCTTCTTCCTGCAAGTCTAACTGTCTCTTGAGGGGTCTGCTTGAAGCTATGTATCAATGAGGAAGTATTATGCCTTATGCCACTTTTAGAGAATTCAGTGATGAAGGCCTCTAAGAGTTGGTCTATGCTCCTGAACTGTCTCTCATTCAATGGTTGAAACCACGTAAGGGCTGTGTTCCTAAGGGTTAGACCAAAGGCATTATACTGCGTGAATAGGTCCTCAACTTGTTCAGCTCTCAAGACTTGCCTAAACTCAGCCACATGATCATATGGGTCTCCTGTGCCATCGAAGTAGTTCTTCATGGACTTAACTAGTTGAGTCCGTCTCAATGTTCTGGTGTGTTCCCTAGGCCTTGGCAGGGAAATCATCAGCATTCCTTTGGTTCCTTGGGGCTCTAAGTCCCTCAGGTTCCGCTTTATTTGTTTTTGTTCTCGTTCTTTCTCTCCCCACTAGGCTGGCAAAGCTTACCTCAGGTCTATCTCTATGTCTGTCTTTTTGAGCTCCATGAGCTTGGGATGTTCTAGCTCCTGGGTGACCAAAGGACACATTCGATCTTGGTTGGGGGAAAATAAATTCACCTTTCCAAGTGTAGCATGCCTATCATTTTCTGTAACCACAAAGATCCTCTCTGAAGCATGATCTAAGTAGGTCACTCTGCCTGGGCTATCAGGATCTTTGAACTCATATATCATGGTTGTTCCTACCTCATTTGGCTGATCAGATCTATACCTCCAAAAGGCTTCATCAGTCTATTGGTTCAGGAGTAGATCTATGCTCTTATTGTCCTGGGGAACCCATTCGGGATTGAGGATTCTAGTAAGAACAGATTTTCCTCGAGGGGTCCTCGGCTCTCCTCTTATGTTCCCTTGCTCTAGGTCACCTATGTCTGTCTTAGGGATCACATTCCCGAATTCATCTGTCCTATCTGGGTGACTAGTGACCACGTATATGGTTCCTTCTTTGTCCAAGTAAGCTCCGTTTTCAAACTTGACTGCTGGGTGTTCCAGTCCAATGGATTGATCTGGGTTTTTTATCTGTACCACAAACCTTCCTAGGCCGTCCTCATAGATGCTAACACCTATTCGGTTGGTCCTAAGGTATTCCAGCTGCATCTTGTAGGGGCCTTCTACCCTAAGTAAGTATGGCACACCTGAACTCCTGTAGGCCTCTCCATACCGTGGGACATCTCTGACTCACTAGTTTCAGAGCTAGGGTAGTGCGAATAATGGCTCAACTGCTGGGCCCAAGACCTAGCAGTATGATTGACACTAGCCTCTAAAGATCTAAGACTCTGTCTATCTCTTCCTAGGTGTCGTCTTGATCTAAGGTTCATATGCTTAAATGAGCAATCCCAATTTTTACCCAAGGTACAACCTCGTTGCTGAGTTCTTTTATATCAGTCACTTGATTCTTTTTAGTTGATTATCGTGTTTAGGATCTTGTCTGATACCACGTCATCAGGAATACTTGAGTTAATTTCCGCACTTGAAGTTGATCATTCCACGTTAAGTCTTTTCCTTTAAAGTTATCGACTGTACAAAGATTATGTTGTTAGCTTGAACTTGAGTATTTAGTGTTGGAAGTGAGGTAGGCCCTTAGGCTCATGTCACAGGTCCATGGTTCCATAGTTCCAGTTATGTACAACATTAATTCCAGCAATCTTCCATATTGACAAAACATGAACATACCACAACTTAATCATACAGATGATGAGACAAAGCTATAGAAAGAATAGACGTCATGTGTAAGGTGTTACGTAAGCCATCGCTTACTCATAGTATCATATATACCAATGTTCAATGTACAATGTGGGAGCAAAATTCTCAACCATTCTATGTGATGAGAAATAGATGAATGAGTGAATGTACAATGTAACAAACATATTCAGATGTATGGGCAGTAATCTGAATATACATGAGATGTGTGACCTTATAGGTTATAGAAGAGTGAATATGAGTGACTGAATGAGGAAGGATCAGTGTGAAACTGATGGTCAACAAACCTACATCTAAACTTAGGCTATGGAAGACCCTAAGTTAGATACGTGTGTGAAAAGATCACATACTTATAAAGTAGCATAGAATGCTAACAAGATTGTTGCCGGAAATCCTCAAACTCATGTGAACACACCTTCTCAAACACCTCATAAAAATATGCATAAAGCATATAAGTAGTGATTCTCTTGTACCTATGCCGAATAGGACTCCTTCTGATATGAACGCCACAGCCTCCATAAACTTCAAGTAGTACCTGTGTGCATAAAGAGAATATGTACCTGAATACTTAACATAAGATGTGAATCTTATGTTAAACACCATCCAATGTCTTTGAAGTAGCCCGACATCTTCTTGTAGAAGACAATCTTCAACCTAATATCTTCCTGTAGAAGATAATCTTCAAAATCATGTAGATGGTCCCATCCAATGTCTTTGAAGTAGCCAGACATCTTCTTGTAGAAGATAATCTTCAACCTAACATCTTCTTGTAGAAGATGATCTTCAAATACATCATGTAGATGGGCGATCCTCACCTTCAAGCTGCTTATGACCAAGTCTTCTTGCCATGAACAAGAGATAACCTCCTCTCCATAAGCTAGAGTGTGAGCACACCCTTCATCTTCTCCAAGAAGAATCATTAAGAAGAACTCCATAGCTGCTCCTCAACATGCTTCAAGTTAGCACCATGGCTGCCCCATGTGCTAGATGAAACACCACCTCTACTGAGGTCCAAGCTCTAGAAAGCTTGTGTTGATCCTAGGTGAAGGATGAATAGAAGTGACCCCAAGCACTTCTTATATAGTCTTTGTTGTCCTTGAAAAGCTATACCAAAAGCTCATAAAAACTACGATCGCTAAAAATTAAACAAAATCTATCGCAATCGCTAATTGTCCGTCCGTCTTCTTTCATCGCTGTCCACTTGTGCTTTATCTCTTGAAAAGGATTATATAAAAAACTGCCGCGCGCTACCACCAAGGGGATTCGAACTCGGGTGGCCTCATTGAGAGGATATTGTCTTAACCACGGCGCCCAACGCCTTTGCTTGTACAAGGGCTAAAGACAACAGTTAATTATGCTATAAATTCAGGACAATCTTGACCAATTGGGACATTGTTTCCAACAATCCCCCCTGCAATGTCATATTGGTATAACCTGAACTGAATCTGCAAACTTTATAATCTGCAAATTACCACAAGCTTCAAGCTTGTACTTCCGATACTTCAGAAAAAGTCTTCTTCAAAACTGAAATTGACTTTCCTTCAAAAATCTGAACTTGTTGAATATGAACCATAATATTTGAGAAAATATGCAAACTAGATATCCAATAGTGTACACATCAAGCAATCACTGCTTGACAACAAATATAGCATGAACGGTCTCTGAACCTGCTATCTCCTGTCTTCAAAAACCTGAAAACATATACTAGGATCCATATATTTGCATTTACCTTCCAAAAAGTTTTCTCAATGTACTTCTGGTGTGTTATGTAAATACACTAAACAAGAACTGAATCCTGGAACCTCTGACTATGAACTCACAACTTAGTGCATTATGAACGCTGCTAGTTCATCTCTGACTGTACTCAACTCAATATGAGTCAAAAAATCTATGATGTCATCATGTCTTCATCCTTTAAATCCTTCATACCTCTTTCCTTCAGAACTTGGTATAAACATATATGTGCGCACTTCTGAAATATACCTTTCTGAAATATCAAGCTTCTCTTCAATAGAAATCTGGAACCTTCTCCTCAACAGGAACATCCTAACAGGAACTTTCTCCAAATATTCTTCTTCTTCCTTCTTCTTTCAAAGCTGGAACATAAAGAGAACCTGACAAAGGAAATATAGGAATACCTGTAGGTATGACTCTGTATTCTTTCACATATGGCTGAAAATAAGTCTTCGTGTTTCATCACCCCTTGGATGACTTAACACTAGTATCCAGTATTCTTCAAATATATCAGACTTTATGAAATGTGGAACGTCTTCCTTCATAAATCTGATGTTTAGTGATCCATACCTGTATCTGAAACAAAATCTCTGAACCCTTTTTATTAGCATTGATCAGATGCCAATAGCTTTCCATGTTATTCCTCAGCTTTCCAAAATCCAGAATAAGGTTAGCTGATCCTAACATAACAAAACCTTGCTAAAAGCTTTATAGGATTCATAACCTTCAGGAACATAACAAGTCTCTTCTATTTCTCTGCAACTCAAATCTGATAGAACCTGAATCTTTGACTTACTTCTTCCGAATGTTAAGAATCTTCACAAAAAGGATAGACAACTGAATCATAAATACTCAAGATCATGCAAGATCTATCCAAGATCAATGATCTCTTCTGTGTAGAATCTGCTCTTATCAAACCTTCAAATTTGAATGTTTGATTTGTTACCTGAATGTCTCCAAGTGTCCATGCTTCTCAATAAGTTGTAAAACTTTTCTTCAAACAAATCCTTCCCAAGAATATGCAATTCTTACTTGAAACATAAGTGGACAAACTTCTCACCTTGAGAACTCCAAAAGCTGCAAGTTGATACTTCATAACTTTCATATTTTACCCGGGTGAAATGTGATAGTACCTGCTTGATTTTCTTTTGGCTAACTCCACTTTTCAATCAAGTGATAGGATCTGATGGAACACCTTTTTGAACACAAACATGTATCCAAAAATCTAGACAATCATAGAAAGTAGATTCTTCATTGACTTGTACATCAACAAGATTCTGAATTTTCTGAAGTTTTCTGAAAATACGGAATATGAGGTAACCTTTTCCAAACATAAATCCTCAACCCAAGTCTTCAACATCTGCTACAAAAAACTCTTTTACCTTAAGAGTTAGATAAAGAAGAAATATACTTCTCTGCAACTTGTCATATACCAAGTAGCTCTGTATTGACAGTCCAAGAATTCTTTGAGGGAACATATAAGCTGCCTGCTTAAAAGCTTCAACTAAAACATAACTCATACATATATGAGTTAAAACATATATCTGCTGCTTTTCTTTCTCTCAATGCAATTCTTTGTCAAATCTACTAAATCATGACCAAGTGTAATGCAAAACAAGAAACTGCTTCTTCTTTAAACAAGATGTTCTCGTAGATTTGTCTTTGGGTGTAGAGGATAAAATAGGAAAAGTATATGGAAAATATATGAGAAAAGGAAGTCTTACTTTTCTTTTGGAAATGATGGACTTTCTTCTTCTGCATCTTTCTTCCACCTGATGATAATGTCGACATCTTCAAACTTCTCTTCCATACTTTTTGTTCTCTTCATCTTGAAGTAGCAAACACTCTTGACTTCTTCAAACGAACTTTTCTCTTCCTCTAATGTAAGAGTAAGAGATAAAACAAACATGGTATATAAATGGAAGTGAATATAGAAACATGTTTTACCATCTCCTCATATCTCTGAATCAAAATGTTGTTTCAAATGTCTGAAACGACTAAATTCACCAATTGTTGTCTGAATGATGAATTGCCCTTCTAGAGTTACCTTCTCTAGATATATTTGTACCTTGATATCCAACCAACTTACAACAGAAAATTGGTTGAACATAAAACTCATCACATCTCTGCACTTGTCTTCTTAGATGAACTTTCTTGCCATGAAAGAGATCTTTCAAAACTCTCTAGAAAAACCTCTAGATACCTGTTTTGATGTAGCCTTTAACTTTTAAATGATGAAAGCGTATAAAAGCATTCCTTGAATTTCTTCAAATCTCTTCATAACTGCTCTTCTAAGATATGACCTGCAAATGATAATCTGATAGTAGAAACTGATACCTGTGATTTGATGTCGATCTGATTTCTTCATCTTCTCTAAACCATTGTTCTTCCTAGAATTTGAAGTAGTCTTCTCTTCATCAAGTCTGGGTCTTCAAACAATACTTTTGTAAAGTATTTGCATACTCTTCCAAAAATATTCGGCTGCTAACAGATCATCAATTTCATACTCCACACTGATGAATACACATGTAACTGAACTGTCTAATTCTCAAATCTCTACTCATCCAGATTAAGTGTGTATGTCAAATGTCAAATATTAGAAGATGCTTTCAAATCATATGTTGTAAAACTAGAAGTCTGGGAACCTGGGATTATGAATGAGCCTTACTGTATTGATGCCAAAGATCTAAAGTTCAGAAACCAAAACCTTAGTGCTCTGATACAAAATGTTGGAAGTGAGGTAGGCCCTTAGGCTCATGTCACAGGTCCATGGTTCCATAGTTCCAGTCATGTACAACATTAATTCCAACAATCCCCCCTGCAATGTCATATTGGTATAACCTGAACTGAATCTGCAAACTTTATAATCTGCAAATTACCACAAGCTTCAAGCTTGTACTTCCGATACTTCAGAAAAAGTCTTCTTCAAAACTGAAATTGACTTTCCTTCAAAAATCAGAACTTGTTGAATATGAACCATAATACTTGAGAAAATATGCAAACTAGATATCCAATAGTGTACACATCAAGCAATCATTGCTTGACAACAAATATAGCTAATTGTTGGAAATCTATCGCAATCGCTAATTGTCCGTCCGTCTTCTTTCATCGCTGTCCACTTGTGCTTTATCTCCTGAAAAGGATTATATAAAAAACTGCCGCGCGCTACCGCCAAGGGGATTCGAACTCGGGTGGCCTCATTGAGAGGATATTGTCTTAACCACGGCGCCCAACGCCTTTGCTTGTACAAGGGCTAAAGACAACAGTTAATTATGCTATAAGTTCAGGACAATCTTGACCAATTGGGACATTGTTTCCAACATTTAGGTAGTCTTCAACTTGATAAATGCGTATCGTCACCCTGACTTACTTCTAGCACTATTCGTACTTAGCCTAAGCTAGGAATTGACAGAGGGAGTTGAGAGTATTCCAACCTCGCTTGCTGATCCCTTGCCCTTTGGTGCTCAAGAACTCGGTTCTCAAGCTTGCAAATCACCCTTGCTTTGGATGCCCTCAAGTGCTCTGAGTGGACCTATCAAAGTCCCAAAGTTAGTTCAAGACTTCAATTCAAATGACAGACAGGTCACTTTCATGCATGTAACTCACAGACCAAATTTCCCTTTGCCTTTATGGAAAACAATCCCAAGGATCCTTCAATTTTCCTACCCCCAGGTATGGTCAACTTCAAAATATCCTACCTAATAATCTTGACATTAATTTTACCGTAACCAGTGGAAGTTTTGGTTGTACTCCCCAGGAGCTTTCCAACAAGACAAGAATCACAGCAAACGGATTTCGTATGAGGAAATTATGACAGTTCAGGGTTTTGGGGTTAAAACAGGGCTCAAACAGGCTGACAAATCCCAGGATTTTTCTCGAAACACACTTGTAGGGACCTCACAAATCACTAATTGGTTGATAAGTATGCCAAAAATTACCCCAAATCTTGGTATTAAAACCCTAGAAATTTGGCTAAAAAAGCCTGTCAATCGCGATCGATAGGTCTATCAATCGCGATTGACAGAGGCGTCCATCGGGCCTGTCAGTCACGATCGACACGTCAGTTGCGATTGACAGTGTCAATCGCGATCGACAGAGTCGGTCGTGGGTCTTCTCAATCGCGATCGATGGTGTCAATCACGATCGACACTTTTTCCGGGATTTTCGCCGTGATTTCAGTCAATCAGGGATGTGTCCGTCGCGATGGACACGTGGCAATCCGAGAAATTCAGTCAATCGTCAAAATTCAATCGGTCGCGATCGATGGTGTGAATCGCGACTGATAGGGGTGTCGGTCGTGGCTGTCGATCGCAATCGATGGTGTCAATCGCGATTTACAGGGTCAGTCGGTCGTCTCTGTCGGTCGCGATTGACAGAATCTGTCGATTGTGGCTGTCGGTCGCGATCGACGATGTCAATCGCGACTGACAGAAAAACACAGAATTTTTTAGTTTTTTCTAGTGATTTGGAATGTGCTCCTTGTGCATGTCATTGTGGTGTGCTTTGTTTTACCAAATGAGCGATTTTTTTGTCGATCGTGATCGACAGAGGTCTACGACACAGAGACAGTTTCGAGCTTGTCCGTACCTGCGCAGCATGCTGGAGGGGATGATATAGCTGTACCTGCAAGATCACTCACAAAACAGACAGAAAAACAATGCACACAATTCGCTCTCTCGCTCTCTCTCACAAGTGGAATGAAGGAAATGGAAGGAAGAAGGTGATATGATAAAAAAACTAAAATTTTTCGCGATGATTGAGATGGAGATAAAAAACAATGCACACAATTCGCTCTCTCGCTCTCTCTCACAAGTGGAATGAAGGAAATGGAAGGGAGAAGGTGATATGATAAAAAAACTGAAATTACCTACAACACCAACGTCTCAAATCTACGTCTTACCATCACACGCTCGTCCTCAAAGCTCGATCCCCGACAACGGCGCCAAAATTTGGTGTAGCTCAGTGATGAGTAGCACCTCCTTTAATGTCAATCCGGGAAGACGTGAGGATGGTATGATGACCGCGAGCAAGTGAAGGCACAAGTGCGTGAGTGCGAAGCACACTAACATGCACACACATACACACACATGCGCACACAAGGCAAGACAATGAGTGAGAAGCAATGGAGTTCTTTAGATTACTTTTAAAATCCTCTATTTATAGTTTTTGACTAGGTTTTGGCCGTGTCCAGACCTAGTGTCCGGCCTAGTTAAAAATTAGGTTCTAGGTCCCATTTGAAGGCTCAAATGGAGTCTAAAAATTATGAAAACTGGTAGGTAGCTACTTCTAATGCTCCTCAAGCTCAAGGACTCCTTGGCTTGCACTAAATGGAGCTACAAAAATATGAAATGGTATTTACAATGGCTTTTAGTGATGAAAATCACTATTTTTGTAGGGATTTCCTCTAACGATTTGACATACACATCTTCAAGCTCCCTACTTGCTCCTTCTCCTTATGTGTCCACCTCTTTGATATGCTTTAGCTTCCTGAAAAAATAATGGCCTACTTGCCCGATCTTCTTTGACTACTCTATCTGCTTGTACCTTCTCTTTGCTCCGACTCCCTTTGTTGACTTCCTTGTCTTGTGAGTCCTTCAGTTCCTTGACTTCCAACACTCGCCGTGAGGGCCTTTGTTATGAATGCCTAGGTCCGCATGCTTATAGGATGTGTCCTACGAAGAAAACAAAGATATCTGCAGCGATGGTAGTGGAGAGGCAGCAGTCTTTGCCATCCACTCCATCATCTCCTTCGGATTTTGATCTTGTAGCTACAGACATTGAGATGGATCCTCCATCTAAAGATAGTTAACCCATTTTAAATATAACAGTGACTAAGAAGATTAAGAATGTTCCAGATATGGTGTTATCCCCAGTTGCTCAGAAAGGCTATCAGTTTCCAGACATCGAGTTGATTGTCATGAGTGGGGAAGTTCATGGACATCTCGTTAAAGTTCTATTTGATACAGGATCCACACATAATGTTATTAACTCTTCCTTACTCAAGAAACTAAAGTTGAAAACTACTCCATCTACATACACCTATAGGGTAGAGTTGGCAGATGGGAAGGGATCAGAGGTCTGGGATCGATGAGTTGTTGGATTACCAATCCAGATACAGACTTATAGAGATGAGCTAGATTTTGAGATCACCAGGTTGGCTAATTTGATCTCATCCTCAGTAAACAATGGCATGCAAGTAAGAATCCAACTATTAATTTTGAGACTCACATATATCAGTTCAATCATAATGGTTGTCGCATTTTCATCCGTGGAGAGCGGGACGTCAGGTGTACAGATGAGCATCTACCTCTGTGATGGTAAACATAGAGTGTAAGTATTTGTATTTCTTATATTTTGAGCATAAAGAGTTGTTAATTTTATAGATTCAAACTAGTCTGGAAGCTCTGCGAGCTTCTAGAATGAAAAATGAATTCCACCACTTGTTTCTTTCAGAGCTACCTTCAGTTCTTCCGCCTCATAGAAAAGTGGAGCATAGGATTGAGCTAGTACTAGGAGCTCATCCACCGGCCAGACATCCGTATCGAATGTGTCTGCAAGATGAGGCATAAGTACGTCATACTGTCAAGGAGTATCTTGACAAAGGACTTATCAGATCGCGTTATTCACCTTTTGTAGCCCCACTGCTTTTGGTTCGCAAAAAGGATGGATCTTTCAGGGAATGGATCCACGAAAAGTTTTTGTGATCCGTGGTTGGCCGATTCCTCAGAATGAGCGCTAGTTGCGATCATTCTTAGGATTATCGGGCTTCTATAGGAAATTCATTGCCAGCTATTCGCACATAGCTGCACCACTGATGGATTTGTTATAGAATAATCAAAAATTTGTTTGGACTATTGCACAACACAAAGCTTTTGACACATTGAAACAAGCCGTTTCAAGTGCCCCAATTATTAGTGGTAGATACCCAAAAACCTTATGAAATAGAAACCAATGCTAGTGACATCGCAGTTGGTGCAGTTTTGATTCAAGATGGTAGACCAGTAGCTTTTGAAAGTAAGAAAATTTCTCCAGCTCAGAGAAACTTGTCCATGAACAAGAATTATATGCAATAGTTCATGCTTTGAAGATTCGGAGACACTATCTATATGGTGAAACTTTTAAAGTATACACAGATCATCACACATTGAAGTATTTCTATTCTCAGCTTGATCTTCGGTGGAGACAGGCTAGATGGGCTGAGTTGATGCAATAATTTCATATGGAAATTCTATATAAAAGGAAAAATGAATACAGTTGTAGATGCATTATCTCGTATTTTGCATCAGATTAGCTTCATAGTTCTTGATAGTGATTTAATCCATGAGATCAAAGATTCACAAATTGAAGATGATTATTGTCAGTCTATAATCAACAAGTTATCACAAAATGATAAAGATCAAGCATTCTCAAATTTTCAAGTGGAGCAAGGTTTGCTCAAAAGAAAGGGAAAGATTTGTGTGCCTAATTCCCAAGAAGGGAAGTTTAGAAGAGAGGTTATTTTCGAGAACCACGATGTACCTTGTGCAAGACATCCTGGTATTGAGAAAACCTTGTAGTTGATCAGCCATACTTTTTGGTGGCCTAAGATGGTCAGAGATGTAGACAATTATGTAAGTCAGTGTTTTAAATGTCAGGTGAATAAAACAGAGAGCATTAGTTCTCCAGGTCTGCTACATCCATTGGAGATACCACAGTATTGTTGGGATAGAATTTCCATGGACTTCATAATGGGTTTACCTAGAACACCATGACATAAGAATGCTATTCTTGTAGTGGTTGATCGTTTGAGAAAAATCGCACACTTTATTCCTACAAAGGAATCAGTGGAGGCTCCGCAAGTCATGGAACTATTTATTCATAATATTTTTAGGTTGCATGGTGTACCTAGATCTACAGTTTCAGACAAGGATCCTAGGTTCACAAGAAATTTTTGGAAAGACGTGTTCAATAAGCTTCAAATTCAACTCAAGATGATTAGTGGAGAGCATCCACAGATAGACAGTCAAACCGAAAGAGTTAATCAGATACTGGAAGATATGTTATGGGAATATGTTTCAAAAAAGCAAACAGATTGGGATAGTTTTCTCCCATTAGTTGAATATGCTTATAATAGTTGGAAGCACAAGTCTACTAGGCTAGCACCCTTTGAGGTGGTTTATGGATTTATTCCACATAGTCCAGCTACCATTGGGTTACCTAGGAAATCTCTGAGTGCTTTACAGTTTTTGAGAGATATGCAAGCTAACTTAAAAATAGCTCAGTTCAATGTCCAGCAAGCTGCTGAAAGAATAAAAGCATTTGTAGATCGACATCAAACACCACGAACGTTTCAAGAGGGCGATCTTGTGTTTTTACAGGTTCCACTTGGTTCATCATTAAAAGCGGGTCAGAAACCCAAGTTATCCCCCAGATTTTGTGGACACTGGACAGTAATCAAGAAGATTAGTGATGTCTCATATAAATTGCAATTGCCAGCTAATTGCAAAGTTCACCTAGTTTTCCATGTTAGCAAGTTGAGACCATACATTTCTTGAGATGAGAACCGTGTAGATGGTTTGGTTTCTTTAGAAATTAGAGCATCTCAGCCAGATGTTCCATTTCATGTTCTTGATAAGAGGGAGTGAAAGTTAAGGAATCACTCCATACCAGAGTATTTAGTAGCATGGACTATCCGTCCACTCACAGATGCTACTTGGGAATCCGAAGCTCTAATTTGCAAACACTTTCCTTCCTTGATCACCGAGGACAATGATCTCTAGAAGGGGGAGAGAGTGTTAGATTTATTTAGACCTCCATGGTCTACCATTGGTCTACCTGCATTTGGTCGAGGACCCTAGCCGGATCAAGGACCAGAGCTCTGGGGAGCCAAGGCTCTAGCATGGATCTTCAAGGTTATTCCATCTCCTTAGAGTGGCCATATGAGGAGTGTTGGGACCTTAGAGAAGATTCTAGAGGTGCCAAGGGCAAGGGATATTTAAGGTTGGGAGGAGAGTGGCAGGTAGCTAATTGGGATCTTTCATTACAAGCACATAATTTATAGAATTACGCGTGGCCGAATCGTCCACCATAACCCGGATGGTGTGACCTTTGATTGACCCATGCAACTTGACCAAATCATGTGGACCAACTTCTTGAGGTTGCCACATGTGTTTGGAGACTTGGCACTTACGGGTACTATCATAGTGCATGATCTAAACCTTCTTTGTGCTTGAATTTTCATCCAAGTTCAAAGTTTGGATCAGATGTACCTGTTGTTTCCCCTTACCTTTGTCAATGAAAGAGAACTTATTTTCTCTTCCAACTGGATAAACCCTACTGCAATGTCCTGGCTTGACGCATTTAAAACAAAAATTTTCCTTTTGTGCTCTAACATGATCTTCTTGAGAAACCACATGTCTAAAAATACAAGGTTTTCTAGACATACGTTTAGATGATCTTGGCCCTTTGGCCTTGTATCTAGTGTTATTCTTTTGGGAATAACTACTATCTTGTTGGACATCTAAACAAGAATTATTCTCATAAATTTGCACAACCTTAATCGCTTCATCAAGTGATTTAGGCGCATGTCTCTTAACTTCGTTACGGATTCATTGATTAAGTCCTCTGAAAAAACCACGAAGTCGATGGAAGTCATATAGGTTTTTCATTTTTAGAATAACTTCTCAGTACTTTGAAATGTGAACTGATAATGGTCTTCCCTTTTGTTGAATTCTATCCCACACCTCCTAGTTATGTTCCTCCTGATTCTTGGGAAGAAACTCTTTTTTTAAGAGACAGGTGAACTCAACCCACGTTTGAAGGTTTTTTATGAGTCTTAGAGAGACTCATCCATCATGTATAAGCCTTAGGGTCTAGCGATAATTGCCTCTACCACTGTCACATGCTCGGGGGTGTTCTTGATCTGGTGGACATCATGCCACTTCTCTAAGAACGTCAAAACAATGTCCTTATTCCTATCCTTATCTTTGCCCGAGAAGTAAGGTGGATGCAGATCTTTTCCTAGGGAAAGATCTATGGGATGACTTGGGCCTAATACTTGCCTCGATGTATTAGCAAAAAGTGGAGTGGTAGGAGTCATCAAACTAAGACGACTCAAGCTACCAGTCAGGGGAAATAGGTCTTCTTGGGAAATGGATATAATTGGATCCTTCTCCATCAAAACAGACATCGATAAGGTTGCTATCATGTCCGTATGGCTACCAAGAGTAGCCCTTTGGCTTCTAGAGTAATTCTAGAATAGTCCTAAGGTGACTTTGAATTCCATTAAAAGATTGACGAAGTTCCGCAACTTCTACCGAGACATTCGAAAAATGTCCAAGGTCTTGCTCTACTCCCAACATCCTACCTTCAAGATCATTCCTCTCGTTTAAGATGGTGTTGATGTCCCCTCACATTGTGGTACCCTCAACATCCAATTTTTTATGCCATCATATCTACATTCAATGCATCATGCACATGACTAGGAATTGAATCCATTCATGCAGATGTATGCAATGCACGTGATACTATTGGTGGTCTAGTTATGAGTGAAGATGTTACTAACATAGGAACTGAGACATATATCAAAATGCTAGTGCTACTCGGCAAAATGGCGTGGCTCGAAGTCCCCTCCATCAGACATAATCCGTTTACAAACTTACTTAGATTGCTTAATGTAAGTGGTGTGCATGATAAAATCAAAGGTATGACGCACAAAATTCACAAGAAGACTTCCACGATTAATTTGTGATTTGTTGTGGACTTGATTCTAGCAGAGAGTGCTAGAATAATGATGTAGCTTGAACCTCCACATCTTCACAACTTCACTTGTCCTTCCTTCTTTATCTTCAAAGTCTTGAACTCAGATTCACAAATATCTTTGGCTTTGATCACCAAGGATATGCACTCAAATTTGGTTGGGAATAATAGCAAACTCAAGAAAAAGCAATAATCCAAGTCTAGTTGGCTCGGGATTAGCAAGGCATAGATAGAAATAGAACAAGAAATAACATGCAAAAGAATATCTCATCGAAAGTCTTTATTGTAGTGGATAAGACATTTCAATCTACTCATCGAGGATCAGGGATCGATCCATGTGATCATCACTGGCACAAATCAAGTTCTTTTTGTTTTTGCTTATGACCAGGATTCTCCAACTGTATTATAAATTTAAACATCACATATAGATGATTTATGCTTTTGCTTTTATGCTATGCTTATGTGGCATGCAAAGAAGCCCTCTAGACATTCTTTTGCAAAACAAAAGTCATGCAATGGACCTAATTTCTTGGATATGAGAAAACCTCCTCCACGAAGAGGTTGTGAGTTCGAATCCACAGAGTGTGCCAGAGAACTATTCTTTTGCTCTGTTGTTATGGACTTCTATAGCATAGGAATTATGAAGATCATGATTAAAACAAACGTATGGAAGAGAGATCACAAACGTGTGTTGCTCTATTGGATAAGTGAAAGAGCATGCATGGTGAGGTTGTGAGCTCAATTCTCGACTGACATAGCTAGAGAGCAAGAAGATCCTTTTGTAATCTACACAATTGGATTTTTTGCACACCCGTTAGAAGGAATGCCAAGCATACTAACAGCTCCAATCATGCGATGAAGAAGATGGTAGAAACACAAAGGCTCCGATACCAATGCAATAGTAGCATAGGCACAGGAATTGCTCATGAAAGAATGACTCTCTTTCCATCCATATGCCTCTATATATAGCTCTCCCCAAGGGTCTACCTTCTTGGGCAGGTGGATTCTAATCATCCAAGTGTTAGCCATGTAACTACATGTGCACCAAGTGTCCCACTTAACCAAAGTTAACTCAAGTAGATGCTTCTAGAAGGTTCTAGAGCTCTTGGAGCAAAACACTCTCCCCATGTACCCCATGGGGGTTGAACCCAAGACCTCCTCCTTCATATCCTTGAGTCTTAACCACTAGACTAAGTGGATCACTTGGTTACAAGAGTAAATGATCATCTAGTAAGTCTAAACTCGAGACCTTTGGTCATACATAGGGATGACCAATCGGTGTCCGATTTCAAATCCGTCTGAACTGATCGAACCCTTAGATCATAGACTTACTTTATTGTAGTAAACATCCTAAACTTGCATTGTTGATGATTGGTTTTGTCCAATTTCTTGTTTTGATTAGTTTATTTTGACATGATGTACTCTAATGTACTCTTCTAAAACCTTTTGATGCAAAAGAAGTTAATAGTAGGAATAGCTTTTACCTCATAGATGGCTTAACAAGTACATTAAAAGATACCTTTGTTCACTCAAATGTATGATACATTGCGCTCTTGAGGAATGAACTCAACATCTTTTGAAAACACAACACTAGTACTTTGGTAATGCAAGTTATTTCACTCAAAATTGTTACTCCTAGTGTGAAAACCAATCCCTCCAAGACATATTATCTATTGACGTTACTATGCATGCACATAGAGACCATTGTTCACTCCTAGATAAATTTCTCTTAGAATATGTAGAGTCTAGAGATGATCTTTTGTCCAAGTTTATAAGATAATGGTAGCTTTTTAAAAGTTTAAGATTAAAAATAATGAATAAAAAATGATAAGGGAATCATGCTCATCATTGAAATCTATCTCGCTCCTACACATAGAAATCAATGAGCCAAATATTGCTACTCAAGTCTATAGAAGCTACTCAAGTAAGCAAGGGGCTAGCTAAACATGGGGTCTAGTATCTTATTCAAGTCCTTTAAGAGCTTAGACACACTAATGATCATACATTCAAACTACACTTTATGTAAATATAATCTTGAAAAGATTCCTTGGATGTTATGGAGCCTTTTTCCTAAATTATGTGCTCTATCACACCTAACTGTGATAGGTGCTAATTGATTTCTATTAAGAGGCATTCAAATTAAAATTTAAACAAGAGAGTTCATGGTTGATTCCTTGCTTCTATTGCTCCAATCGACATCCATCCAAGGTGTCCAAAAGGTACTAAGATTGGATCTTGAATTTCAACACTTCATATAAAATGAAGAGAAATCAAGTGCTTATATATATTGTCATACCATGGATCTAGAGCTTTCTTAAGACCATAGAAAGTTAAACACAAACAAAAAACCATGTGCTCTTAACCTTTGATGGGAAATCCAAGAATTTGCTTCAGATAGACCTCTTCTTACAAATCATTGTACAACGAAGCTATCTTTATATCTAATTGATGCACTTTCTAACCACGATGGGCAGCCAATGCGATTGTATAACAAATGTTAGTCATGCAAAAAGTAGGTTCAAATCCCTCCTCATAATCGATGTCATATTTTTGCACATAACCTTTTGCAACTATTCTAGCTTTACAGCGATCAATGCTACCATCTCACTTTCTTGTCATCTTGTAGAACCACTTAGTGCCAATGGCATTCTTACGATTGGGTAATTCACTTAACTCTCGAGTAGGATTTTGCGAATAGAATCCAATTCCAATTGCATTCTACTCATCCAATTTGAATCACCACATGCATCTTCAAAAGTGAGTGGCTCTTCATTACATGTGATTGCAATAAGAGATACATCCACAAAGTCACTTAATGCATGGTGAGAGCTTGATCTTGTTCTACCAAGTAATGTAGAACTCAAATTTCTATCTTCCAATGTTTTCTAAAGCCATTTTGGAATAGATTTTGCATCCTTGATCCACATATGTTCATCATGTAATACATCATCAAAATGTACATCAAAAGTGTGATGAATATCATGGTGAATTTCAGCCATGTGTATCTCAAAATTCTAAATCTGATTGGGTATATAGTTTCAATCATCTTTGGGTGGAATTTTTTAGCCATTTTCTTCTCCAAATTTTGGGACTTTTTAGCGTTTTTTTGTTGATATCTTTTAGCCATCTTTTCCTTTAAAACTCTCAACCTTTTGGACCTCACCTGGATGGCCTACATGGCTATACTAGTTTACATTCAAGTAAAGGATAGGTTGAATTAGGAGCAAATACCACATCTCAATTTACAATAATTGTATTCATTAGTGGATGGTATGAGAGATGAAATTTCATCTCACTAATTTATCCAGCAAATATACATTTCTTTGCCTTGAAATACCGCATCATCTGAATCACTGAATTCAGTGTTGGTGTTGTTGGCTACATGCAAGAAAGGACTTCGATGATCAAGTAAGAGAAAGTAATAGTATTTTTGAGGAGTCACCCACTCCAGTAGTGTTCCCTCCAAGGTGCACTTAACGACAAGTTTTCCTACCACTAAGCCCTAGATTCTTTTTGAATATATGAGTGAATATACTTAAATTTAGCATTATTTTGGAGTTTTCAAAGTGTCTTCTTGGGCACTCCCCATTAATTTTATGAGAGTTTCTTTGGTTGAAAAATTCAAGAAAATTAGAAGCTGATTTTTAAGTTTAGGGATAGTCTCGACTATATAGATAAAACATTGATCCATATATCAATTTTCCTACTATAGGCACTTAAGGTAATGTCTCCTTAGTCATATAAATTCAGTTGTAATGCTACAATTTTCAGTTGTTGAGTCTTCATACAAGTCTCTTGGAAGGCTTTTGGTTGTGGTGGGAGGAGCCACCAAATGTTTATGTAGGTGTTTTTGTTCCAATGAATTGAGCTCATAGATACTTGCAGGTGTTCTTGTCTAGTTTTTGGACTCTAAATTCAGCTTTTTAGTGACACTTTAACACCTATATTGAGCACATACACTCTATGTATGCTTCTATGGATATTGCTCATGTACACCCATGTGTCATTGATATAGTAGTTATATTTCTGCATAGACATTTTAACATTGATAAAGAGAGTCATGTTGAGGTTTTCTTCACTAGGAGAAACCCAAATGTTGGGGTTTCCTTAGTGATGCAGGTGGAACTCGTGTCCACCCTTGCAATAGGAGACACATGCAACTTTTTCATAGGTCCTCGATAAGCCTACTCCGCCTCGTTTAGATAAGTGGTTATATACAATAGGGTCAGTGATTCACTATGCAAGTTTAAATGTGTGTGCTCATAGTTTTATGAGTTCTCTACATTTCTAATATGCTCATTTTTTAGAGGAGACTGTGGCAAGAGTTTTCCACATTTTTTTTTCAATTATATGGTGGCCAAATTTACTCCTTGAGACACTTATTGGTGTCAACACATACAACTCACATAATCTCTTTGTTTGCTCAGTGCTATTCATTTATCCATTTTCTAGGGATACTCTGCATAATGTTCTCCAAAATTTGGCACTTGATAATCTTTTGTGAGACTTAGCAGTGTTTTGGTCTCTTTTAGCTCCATTATCATTCTAATGCATTCTCTATCATCATGGTACTAAAGATATTAGGATCACTTGGTGGCTCTAGGTTTAGTGCTAGTCTCCCCAAAAGGAGTTATAACTTGCATTGAAAAGACAATTTTGAGATGCAAAATTTTGATATCCCAAACATTGATCTATGGAGGTAGTAGATTAAAGATGTGCTAATTCACAGGAGGCAGTGAAAGCCAATAAATGGAATCTCAAAGAAGCTTGGTGATATGAATGTTGATGATTGGGATCTGCTCCATGAAATGGTTAGGTATATTTTTTATTTCATTCTCTACTTAATGTTCACTTTACAATATATTATTTCATTCTCTAGTTAATGTTCACTTTACAATATTTGATTGTGAAAGTGCAAAGGAGCTTTTGAAGAAGTTATGCAGCACTTATGAAAAAGAAACTACATAAAATAAAGTGCATGAGATAGTTTAGTTATATGACCTTTTCTTGGAGGATAAAAATAGTGTTGTTGCAGATCCAAATGTGTTTAATGCTATATTTTCTTCGTTACATTCTCAAAAATTGAAGATGGCTGATAAAATGTAAGCAATCTTGTTTTTGTGCACCTTTCCAACATCATGGGATACATTTTGCAGAACTATTAGCAATAGTGCACCTAATGATAAACTCTTCTACAACAATATATGTTGAGAACTCTTGAATGAAGACATCCATTGAAAGTCTACGATTGAAACTCACAGTGGAGATGCATATAATGTTTTTAGTTCTTATGAAGGAGAGAATCAACAACATGGTAGGAGCAAGAACAAGGAAAAGAATGCTCAATGGAATAAGAGTAGAGTTAAACCAAAGGAGAGGGGTATCAAGTGCCATTATTGTCATAAGAAATCACATATAAAGAAAGACTCCTATGCATTATTAAATGACAAAGCTAAATGACAACATTCTCGTGTGCATGTTAAAGAGTTCCCTACATCATGTGCTCTAAGTGTGAAGAGAGAAGACATTAATGCTACTTTTTATGATCCTCATGTGTTGACATTTGACAATACTCTATCTAGTGAGGCACTTATGATTATTTTTTTTCTCATATGTGACTTCTAGATTCTACTGCTTCTTTCCATGTGACACTACATAGAGAATAGTTATCTTCTTATGCAGCAAAGTCTCTTGGTATCGTGAGACTGGGCGATCTTACTAGTTTAATGCCATTGGGATTCGAGATGCGATTGTGCAATTCGCAGATGGTTCATAATTTACTATTCTAATGGATGTCATGTGGCTCATTTATCACGTATTTTTTTGTCAATTGGTCAAATTGATGACTTTATTTACAAAATGTTTTTATGTGCACAATCCTTTCACATATCAAAGGACAATACTTTCTATAAACAGGCTATGCAGATAAAGGATGGGAGTGTGCCATGGAAAATGAATTAGATTCTATGAGAAAAGTACTTGGGATCTGGTATATTTTCCAAATGGCAAGAACTATTTACCATGTTAATGGATATATAAGTTGAAATTCATATCGGTGTATATTTTGAGGAAGTGTTCTCTCCTTTGGATGGAGATGACTATACTATGCATGTTCCTTGGTTTCATTGAAATAGCGGGCTTAGTGCTTCTCTAAATGGATGTGAAAATTGCTTTCTTGCATGGAGATCTTAGTGATGAGATCTTTATGGAAAAACAAGAGAGTTATGTAGTTCTTGGCAAAGAGAATCTAGTTTTTAAGCTAATGAAGACCTTATATAGACTTAAATTGTCCCCTACAAAATAGTAACAAAACTTTGATGCTTTTATGAAGTCTCAAGGAAATTTGGGAGGCAATGAGGAACATTGTCTGTACACTAAGAGATGCCTAGATGGTAACTTGATATGCTTGATACTTTATGTAAATGATATTTTTATTGTTGGGAAGTCCTTTAATGACTTTTCATTGCTCTGAAAGAATTCAACTAAGACATTTTATATGAAGGATTTTGGGGATGCCAAGCATATTATTGGCATGGAACATTAATTATAATAGGAGTGAAAGATGAAAATACTTGAATAAAAGTGAGTCACATCCAAAGTACTTGATAGGCTCAATATGTAAGGTGCAAAGGAATTTTGTAACCCTTCACCTACATATGCGGCATTGAGCAAGGATGATCACCACTAATCATATGAGGAAAAGGAATTCATGAAAAAAGTTCCCTATCAATATATTGTTGGTAGCCTCATGTATGCTACGGTAGATATGAGACTAGACATTGCATTTGTATCGGGAGTTTTGATAAGATATATTTATAATCCTAGAAAAAAGCATTGGGAAGTGGTAAAAGATGACTTTGAGATATTGAAGTGGTGCTAATGAAAAGTGTCTATGCTTGGATAATGGAGAGGCATCCATTATTGGCTAGTCTATGACGCAAAGAACAAACATATTCAGGTGAGGTACACTTCAATAGAGACTACTTAACCATTGAGCACATTATTCTTGACAAGGTTCCTACTCTAAATAATGTTGTGGATGCTCCAACTAAAGCTCTACCATAGGATAGCCTTTGAAATTGTTATCACTTGATGGGGGTTACTTGATTGATGATCTTTCATAGTTACTTGTATAGTGTGTAACGTGCCCATGAGGTGGGAGGTATAGTTTGTATACTTGCAATCATGCATCCTTTATCATTCAATATTGTTTCTCGCATAGTTCACTTTGAATATATTTGTCTTTATTGCGATATTGTTTCTACTACTATCAATGTTAAAGACCAAATATATGCCTGACACTTCTTCATATGTTCTTTAATAAAAAATATAGCACTCTGGTCAGCCACACACTAGAGGTTCAGCCACATTTATAAAACCTAGAAAAAATCCCTACATATTCTCTATGTAATCTTTAGGTTTGTTCGTGGTATGGTGTGCATCATCTAGAGCTTGGTTTTGTAATATGAGGGAAACATCATGAAGCTCTGGCAAGTTGGAACCCACTGTGGTGCATAGCCATCACACCACTCTAGACTAGGGGATAATCCAACTCTTGATCAATTGCGGGTCCTTATAGAATGGAATGAGATACATAGAAATGCAATGATAGGTCATATTAAAGACTCAGACACTTCAATGAAGGTGTGGGAAACCCTAGAGATGTTATACTCTACTTCAACGAAGGCTAGAAATATCAAATTGCAAAATGAACTCATATTACACAACACATCTAGTAGCAACATCAATGAATAGATTTTGAAGATGAAATAGGTGAGTGATGCATTGGGATTCATTGGTTGCCACATACATGATCATGATTTGCATAGACATTAAATGGACATAAGGACAATCAAAGGTGGAAGGATTTCACAAATTCCTTATGCATTAGAGACCATCTTCTCAACGTTGAGCAATTAGTGGCCTTGATGATCACTCAAGAGATGAAAATTTGAGGCTTAGAGGCAAAGGGAAATGAAACCCAAGCATTTTCTATAGATGCATGAAGAAATCAAGGCACCGACACATGATGGCAAGGAAGAGGAGTAAAGAGATATTTTGATCAAGATCAAGGGAGAAAGTCGAGGCAAGTATTTGAACTTTTAGGACGATTTTGACTACACTCACACAAAATTAGTCCAAAGGTCAATCTTAAAGCTAGATTCATTTGCGATTTCATGTCCTCTGTAGATTAAAATCAGCTTATCACTAAATTTTTAGCTCTTGGGCCTTCTTAAAGGTTTCTTGGAAGGGTTTTTGTTTTGGTGGTACTAACCATGTCAAGTTTATACAAGTTTTGTGGTTCTATAAAACGAGTTGATAGGGACTTCCAGGTGTTTTTGCCTAGTGTTTGGAGCTTTTCAGTGCCATCATATAGTGAGTGTTGGAACATAAAGCTTACACTATGTTTCAGGTGGATTTTTTCTATTTCATCAAACCATCATTTGGAATGTACCAAAGTTTCCCATTGAAGAGGTTTTTATTAATGCTTATTTTTTGTATTCTTTTCATAAGGATTTTTCTTGGATTATTTACATATGTAAAAGCTTAGATATTTACACTTATAAAAGAAGAAAAGGAGAGCTCAAATTCCATGAATTTGATGTGATTGAGCTTGAAAATCAATCAATCACCAAAACGTAGATCAGATTAGATCTTCATATTTCCTAGATTGTAGGAAAGTGAATTGATTCTCTTCAACAGAATGTCCCGCATTGATTCAAATTCAAAATCCACTTTTAGAATTCTTGGAACACCTAAAAAGTCTACGTAAATACTTAAAATCACTTGTACATTACATTGAAGCAATATACATACATTTTGGATCATTATTGTGTTGCTCCATTTCTCTCCACCATCTTCTTCAACAATAGTAAATGTGTAGAGGCCGTTGCTCTCTCTAGAAAGCTCCAAATTGGATGGCTAAGCATTGATTGGCAAGGTATAAGTTTCTAGGCTATTTGTACAAATGTTCCAAGCATTGGAGTTGGTATATTTTGAGAACATTGAATTTTTTTTTGTCGGGGTCTATCTCTATGTAGCCCCAAAAAGTTGGGGGTACCTCTGGTGAGTGCTTAGGCATTCAGCCCTTTTCATAACATTCATCCAAAAGGAATTTTTCCAATTGTAATCATGCTCACTGCTATGAGCATTTGAAGTTCATTAATTCGTCCAAAGATAACAAGTTTTTTGAGGTAGTCAAAGTGTAAACTTATCTATTTTGTATAAGATTTTTTTCCTTGATGCTCCAAAGTATATAGTGGATTTTATTGCACGAATAAGATGCTTACAAGGTCTAGTTTACTCTCCAACACCTCAAGGGTCAATCCTATGCTGGTTGGCTGGACCAAACTTCAACACTTGGTAAGTCACTTTTCTCCCTTTTGCAAACTTCTCCAAGTTCTCTTAGTGAGCTCATATACACATATGCTTTTATGCATACCATTTATGTATGCCCATGTGGTCACTGATGCAAGAATTACACATTTTTCATAAATCTTTGACAATATAAAGATATTTGTGGCGAGGTTTTCTTAACTAGGAAACACCTAGATGCTTTTCTGATGTAGTAGAAGGCTTATCAAGCCTCACCATAGGAGATGTATGTAGTTCTTTATAGGTGCTTGATAAGCATACACCTAGGTTTATGTTTTTAGCCATAATTATTTTATATGATATGGGAATCAAGAACTTTAACTTGGGTTATGTTTCTATAATGCCATAGTTTTAGGACCTAAAAGCTATCTTTGCATAAGTTTTTAGATGGTTATTGATTAGGGTGGGTGATTTTGAAATCGAATTCATGATCAATTTTGATGTTTATCACTTTTTACTCATATTTAGAATCACATATGAATCGAATGCAAACATTTTTGCATCTTTGTACACATGATTTCATTTACTTATGTTCTTTTATGAAAGCATGCATATGTTTTCTCTTGTATTTTGAGACTTTGTTTTTCAGGCATTGAAGAAAGAGTAATTAATTTCAAAGAATCAATGTGACCATCATGAGGGCATTTAGTGTCTAACAATGTAATTGGCACACATTTATTTCTTACAAGTCATGAAGCAAGGAGAAAGTGCCTTGCCTGACAATAGGCTTATGCTTTTTATTAATTATATATTTTTGGTTTATTTCCAATTTACTCAGGAGGTGCTGCCAAAATGTTTGTAAACACATGGCATTATATACCATGAGAATAACTAGAGATATATAGTCTTTGAGGGAGGATGTAATGTGTGTTTTTAAAATAGTAGCAAGAATAGATCCTTGTGAAGTAATCTAGTACATGCGAAGATTCCTATAAGGTCTGCTTGACTCTCCAAAATCTCAAGGGTTGGTCTTGTGTTGGTTGGCTCGACCAAACTTCACCACTTGGGAACTTACTTTTCTACCTCCTATAAGCTTCTCGAATTCTCTTAGTGGTATCACATCAAGATCAAGATGGGTGATGGATTTACCTCAATGATTGAGAAGCTTGATAGACACAACTATGATGCTTGAAAAATCATAATGGAGGACTATTTGCAAGGTGGAAATCTCTATGGAAATGTAGCAAGTGATGAAGCTATGTTATTCCAAGATCCAAAGAAGGACCTACACAAGAGGACACAAAAAAAAATAGCTTGGTCATACAAGCAAGGTCATACATGCTAAAATCTATATTTGATATTCTATTACCACATAGAAGAGTATACAAGACATCTTAAGAGACTTGGAATTCCCTAGAGACTTTTGTCTCTACTAGTAGAAAAGTAAGAAAGAATTATCTTTTGAATTATTTCAACCAAGTGAAGAAGAAAACAAGAGGCCATCATGAGGAAGATTCTAAATGGAATTATAAGTGATAAGCCATGGCAATCCTTCACCACAACTTATGATCTTAGATGTACAAACCCTAGATTTGAACATATGCCTTGGAAAACTCTTCAAACAAGAGGCCAATAGTAATATGCAAGGAAGGTAACTATCAAGGTAATACTACAAGTGCTCTTTAAGTAGATAAGAGAGATGAGAAGCAAAAAGGCAAGAAGAAGGAAGATGATGAAGAAGAGATGTCCCAAGACAACTATGAAAACAAGAGCATTTAGAAAGGGATGAAAAAAGGATCAAAGCATGAAAAATCAAAATATCAAAAGGTTCAACCTTATGCCATCTGTGAGAAGTCAAACCACACCACTCCAAATTGATGGTTCAATGGAAGTACTCAAAAAGGAGATTGGCAACGACACAACTTCCAATGGGATGACAAACATTCTGAGTAAGGTTCTCTATGTACCGACTATCACTAAAAAGCTAATAAGTGTAGGCCAAACAATTGAAAATGATTGGCAGGTTACATTCAGTCAACATCTAATTTTTGTGCAGGATTCATGTCCAAGCTTCAAGAAGAAGATAGCCAGAGGTGAGAAGAATGATAGGCTCCTTACTTCTGAAGTAGAATATACCAAGAACATAGCTCTATTCAAATTTGGGTCTCAAACCTTAAATGACCTTGAAGTGTGGCATAAGAAAATTGCTCATGTGAATGAAAGAACCTTGAAGGATATATGCAAGGATCAAAGTGTTCTAGGGCTACCAAAAATATGAAAGCAACACATGCTCAACAAATTTCATGCATGTTAGATTGGGAAGACACAAAGAAAACCATTCAACAACAAAGGCTACATCCACAACAACCTTTTCGGCTTAGTACACACTAATGTGTGGGGACGAAGTTAAGAACCTTCATTGGAAGGATCACGATATTATTTTTTCTTTATTGATGATCATAGTAGATGGACCATTTTGTACTTTACGAAGAATAAGAATGAAGTGTTTGAATGCTTCAAAAAGTAATTACCACATGTGGAGAATCATACAAGTAGATCATTGAGGAAACACATATCTAATGGAGGGGGAGAATACTTCTTCAAAGAGATAGATGAATTCTTGCAGGATGAAGGTAGCAAAAGGGAAGTGCCTATGAGGTATTCTCCTCAATTGAATGGAATTTTAGTAAGAAGAAACAAGACTCTAGTTGGATCAACTAGAACAATGCAACCACACTATTAATGGACAAAAAAAATCTCAATAGCTTTATATCTTGTGAACAGACTCTCATCCAAATCTCTTCAAGGTATGACTCCTTTTGGAACTTTTAATTGTATCCAAGTCTAGGTCATTGTTAGTTATTTGATTCTCAAGCTTTTGTACATGTACCTTCACAAATTAGAAGTAAACTTGATGAAAGGGAAACCAAGGTAGTATTCATTGGCTATGATTCAACTTAGATGGGCTAAAAGATTTATAATCCTTCTACCAAGCAATCCTCCACAAGTAGGGATGTTTTATTTGAAGAACACGAGTCATGGTATGATGAAGAGAAACAAAAGCCAAACCTAAAATATGATCTTGATTCTAATTTCCATCCATTAGATAGCAAGCATGATGCACATGTTCATGATCCAAGAGTTGATATAAAGGATGACCAAGATGAAAGGGAAAAGGATTTCAATCTATGGAAACCAAGAGCAAAAGCTAAGATGCAAGAATGTGGAGAATGCTCCAATCATACTCATAGAAGGTCAACAAGAGAAAAAAGCAACCTAAAAAATGATTCTACATTTGTTACAAAGCATTCAATGAACATGCCAAAAGAGTTAATTTTAGAAGAATCTTCAGCATATGGAGAAGTAAAAGGTAACCCTAATTGGGAAAAAACTATGAAAGAGGGGATAGAAGCCTTAAAAGAAATGAATACTTTTCATAGTGAGTTGGTTCCAATGCAAACTAATCAAAAGGTAATAGATGGTATATGGGTCTATAAGCTAAAACTAAATTTAGATGGATCAATTTGAAGGTACAAAGACTACAATGAGGACATTGCAGAAAGCACTAATTATACACCTTATGTATGAAAATTCAAAAAGGCATTGTATGGATTGAAACAAGCTCCTAGAGCTTGAAATTTTGGATTGGTAACCTATCTTCAAGATAAAGGTTTCAAGTCAAGCAATGATGCTCCTTCCATGTTCATCAAAATGAATCATAATGAAGTTATCTCTTTGTGTGTATATGTAGATGACATAATTGTGATAGGAGATGACTTGAATGGCATACAAAGCATTAAAAGGAATATGCAAGAGGAGTTAGAAATGAGTGCTTTAGTTGAGCTCACATTCTTCTTACCTATGCAGGTCATATACACATATGAAGGAATGTATTTGGCTCAAAGGAGATACATTAAGGAATATCTCCTCCTTAAGTTTGAAATGGAGAACACTACACTTGTAGGTACACCTTTGGAGATAAATAAAACAATATTGTTTATGAAGGTGTGAGAATTGAAGACATTAAAGAGTATGAAAGATTGGTAGGTATCTTGATACATGATACTCATACAAGGGTAGATATATCATATATTGTAGGAGTGCTAAGCCACTTCATGCACTCATCAAGAAGACCACACATGGATGCATCTAAGATAGTACTTAAGTACCTAAAGGGAACCATCAATGAACTTATATTCTATCCTTACTCTTTAGATTTGGATATCAAAATCTATTCACATATAGATTGGACAAGAGATAAGGATGATAGAAGAAGTATCTCTGGTTACTTAGCATTTTTGTAGGTTCAAAGCTAGTCTAATGGAGTTCTAAGAAGCAACCGATAGTTGCTTTATCCTCAACTAAAGTAGAGTGTAGAGGTTTGACCAAAGCAACTCAAGAGGAAATATGTTTAAGAGCATTGTACTCAGATTGAGAACTTGTGAGTTCCAAACCTCACATATTTGGAGATAATGTAAGCTCCATTCATCTAGCAACAAACCCTATTTTCCATGCAAGAACCAAACACATAGATTTCATTAACACGTCATTAGAGAGAAGCTCATGGAAAAACAAATTGATATTTCTTTTGTTCCAATGGAAAAGAAAATAGCAAATATGATGACAAAGGCCCTTAATGGGATAAAGCTTTGTAGATTTAAAGAAATAGTAGGTATTCACTCTATCAAATAGTCAAGAATCAAGAATACTTTAACTGAAGGGGGAGCAATTGGAACATCAAGCTTACACTATGCTTTAGGTGGATTTATTCTACTTCATCAATGGAATGTACCAAAGTTTCCCATTTAACAACTTTTTATTTGTGCTCACTTTTTTGGTATTTTCCCATAAGGATTTCTTATGGATCATATACCAATGTAAAATTTTAGAGCTTTAAACTTTTAAAAAGAAGAAAGGAGATCTCAAATTCCACAAATTTGAGGTGGTTGAGCCTCATAATCAATCAATCACAAAAAAGTAGATCAGATTCGATGTTCACTTTTGCTAGATTATAAGAAAGTGAATTTACTCTCTTTACCAAACTATCACTCCTTGATTTGAATTCAAAATCCACTTTCTAGAAGTTGTGGAGCACATCACAATTCTATAAAAAGACTTCAAATCTAGGTACATTTTGGGTCATCATTGTGTTGCTCCATTTCTTTGCACCATCTTCTTCAACAACAATTAAGCTGGAGAGGTTGTTGCTCTCTCTATAGAGTTTCATATTAAATGACTAAGAATTAATTGGAAAGTTATGTTTCTAGGATATGTATACAAATTTTATGGAGCATTGGATTCATTAGATTTTGAGAAATCTAATTTTATGCTCTTGGGGTATATCCCTGAACAACCTTGAAAATTTGAGGGTATCATTGTTGAGTGTTAAGTTCATTCCAAAAGCATATCATGTTTAATATTTGTACTCTTCTACATTTTAGAAACTAAACCCTATGAATAACATTCTTACATAAGGAAGTCTTTTAAATGTAGTCATGCTTACTACTATGAACATTTGAAGTTGAATGTTTCATGCAAAGATAACAAGTTTTTAGAGCTAGTGAAAGTGCAGACTTATCTGTTTTGTACCAGATCTCTTTCCTTGATGCTCCAAAGTACATACTGGATTTTAGTGCACTGATAAAGTTCTAATTTACTCTCCAATAATTCAAGGGTCGATCCTATGCTAGTTTCTTGGACCAAACTTCAACACTTGGCAACTCACTTTTCTAGCTTTTACAAGCTTTTCCAAGTTCTTTGAGTGAGCCCATACACATTGTGTACGCTTTTATGGATACCACTTATGTATGTCCATGTGGACATTGATGCAATGATTACATTTTTTCATAAAGCTTTGACAATATAAAGATAGTCATGGTGATGTTTTCGTAACTAGGAACCACCCAAATGCTTCGATGATGTAGGTGGAAGGCTTACCAAGCCTCACCATAGGAGATGTATGTAGTTGTTCATATATGCTTCATAAGCATATACGTAGGTTTACTATTTTACACATAACTTCATTATATGATATGGGAATCAAGAAATTTAAGTTGGGTTAGAGTCCTCAAATGCCATATTTTAGGATTTGAAAGTTATATTTGCATAAGGTTTTAGGTGGTTTTTGAGTAGCGAGGGCTTCTTCTGAAATCAAATTCATGATTAATTTTGATGTTTATCATTGTTTGGGCATATTTAGAATCATGTACGAATTAAATGCATTTATTTGTGCATCTTTGTATACATGATTTTGTTTACTTATGTTCTTTAATGAAAGGATGCATATGTTTTCTCTTGTGTTTTCAAACTTGGTTTTGCAAGTGTCGAAGAAAGAAGAAATTAATTTAAAAAAAAATGTTACCATCATGAGGGCATATAGTGCCCAACAATGTAATTGGCACATATTTATTTCTTGCAAGCCATGAAGCAAGGAACAAGTGTCTTGTGTGAGACTAGGCTTATGATTTTTAGTGATTATGTTAATTTTTTCTAATTTACTGGGGAGGTAGTGCCCAAATGTTTGTAAGCACATGGCGTTATATGCCATGAAAAGAAATAGAGAGATATAGTCTTTGAGGGAGGATTTATTATGTGTGTTTTTAAAATAGTAGAAAGAATAGATCCTCGTGAAATAATTGTACATGAGAAGATGCATGAGTGCATGCATACTTAGATTTATTTTGCAAAAGTTCTGTACTTTTTTTTTATCACTAAGATGAGCACCATTTTATTCTAACATGACTAAGATTGTATAGTACATGGACAAAGCGGGACAAAGGTGACTGATAGTTTTCATTAATATTCATGTATAAGAGAAGGTTGGAGGATAGATTCCTCAAGAACAACCAAAACTTTATTCTTAGGTATTGCTAAGAACAAAATTATGGTTAACAAACATGGCACAAGTTGCTATGGTTGTGATCATTGATAAGATCATTAAATGCTTGTATGTGATTGTTTGTGATGACATTTCATGAATGTGAAAGAAGCACAATGACTAGAATAACATCCATAGATATTCACTTTCACTAAAAAGTTTTAACTATGTAAAGAATTGATTTTCCATGAGGTGATTTGGACTGCTAATTGATTTCCACTAGTCTAGATGATCATTGTATGCATGGATATGTCTCCATGTCATAATTCATCCAAAAGAATGGATGATCATGTTTGATCATAAGGATTATGATGTCTCACCCTTTTTAGGTTAAAAATATAAATGAGGAAATTGTTAGAGAGGTAGAGCCTCATAGAGATTTGGATGTTGCTCTTTGAGGGAATGCCCAAATTGATTGTTAGAGATCCATTAGCACATAGTTTTCTTTAAGCTACCCAAGTTTTAAGTAATTTGGATACTTTTACAAGGGTCAAATGACCTTTGCACTAGAAGTGCTGCTAATAGTGATAGAGGCTTGAAACAAGTAATAGAGGTCTGTTACAAAGGGAATTTCTCTTCATCGGTAGATCCGAATTCCATGAAATTTGTTTGCTATGGGAGTTGCATAGATGCACCTAGTTCACAATAATTTCCATCAACTTTAAAGATCTTTTGATAGGTCAAAAGATCTCTACACATGAAAGTGCATCCTTTGCAATTTATGAAATGACCAGAGACCATGTCACTTAGAGCTCATTCGTTCTCTTAGCTCATTTACTGAAATTGGATGATTTTTCTTTCTAATATTATTTAACCACCTCCAAATCGTGGAAAAAGAATATTAAAATGAGATGTATCTCCATATAGGAGATATAAATAAAAGAGTGAATGCTAGGATCTACAAATTATTAAAATATTGGAGGTATAGAGGATTATTATTTTCTTCATTGTGAAAGAATTAAATGTTCAAATACTATTAAATTATGCAAATGAAGCTAGGACCTGGTATCCATATTCTTACAAAATTTGGATCAAATTTGAAATCAATTGGTAGGTCAAATGGACCATTCTACTGAGAACAATCTCTAGAATAGATTTGCCAAAGATTGCTACATGTGTCTGATGAGCACATACTCGTTTCATATTGGAAGCTAGTTCAATACAGACCATATTGTATACCTAAAATTAAATTAGAATTTAGATTTATAATTAGAAGCTATTATAAAAGTGTCACCATTGTTTCTAGGCTCACCTAAGCATAGGTGTAGTAGAGTTCAAATGATATATTTAAATTATTATTGGGTTGAATTTTAAGTTGACATTTTGTGAACCAAAAGGAGATACATTGATCAAGGTTTTTGTGCAAAGAAAATGAAATTTGGAGTTTGTTTCACTAGTCTAACGGCTTCAAGAAGATGACCCTATACATTTCTAGATGTGGTCACCAAGTGCTCAACCCTTCCAAAGAAATGGTAATACAACTTCTAGAAAATGTCCAAATCATGTGATTTGCAAGCCTAATGAAAGCTTCAAGAAAACTATATAAGATTGTAAAATTTCATAGGTTTTGCATGAGTAAAATGTATTAAAGTTAAGCTTAAATCTATTTTTGTTGAAAGTTGTTTATGCAAGAGATGTTCTTGAAAGGAAAAGATTTTCCACATGGTTTTATGATATTTTATTGATATGATGTGATCACCATGGGCTTTCCATGCCCTTGATATTTGTTTATTGATCATTGACTTATGGTGACCATTCTTAGTAGGAAAGAGGAGACTCTGTCAAAATTTTCAAATATACATATATTGCCATGAGAGCATGGAACAGTAGAACTTTAGTAGTTGTTGTCATTCCTGTACCTAAGCTCATAATCAAACTCCTGAGGGGTCTCTACCCATCGGGCCTTACGACCTTTAAGGTCTATTTGATTAGAGAGCAACTTAATGCTCTCTTGATCAAACACTATCATAACTTTGGCACCATATAAATCATGATGCCACTTCTTCAAAGCATGGACAATTGCATACAACTCCTTCTCATAAACGAATTTATTCTTCTAAGCCAGTTCTAGTTTCTACTCTCAAAAGCTATTGGTCAACCATCTTGTACTAAAACCTCTCCTATAGCAAAGTCACTCGTGTCAATCTCAACCACAAATGGTTTGTTGGGATCTGCTATATGTAAAAGGGGAGTTGTAACAATTGCTACTTTGAATTTCTCCATACTTTGCTTCTGTTTGTCTCCCCAATGAAAGGCTTTCCCCTTCCCTTTAAGCTGTTCCATCATTGGGACAACAATTTTGGCATAATTCTTAATGAATCTTTGATAGAAACCTGATAAACCTAGGAATATCTACAACTCATCCAAGTTCTTTGGATGTGGCCATTCCATAATAGCCCTTACGTTTTTAATGGACTCCATCCTCGGAGACTATATGCCCAAGGTATCTAACCTGTGTCTTGAAAAATTCACACTTTGACTCCTTAGTAAAGAGTGAATTTTCCCTTAGCACTTGAAATACGTTCCTCAAGTGTTCTGAGTGCTCCTCTTCTGATGCACTATAGATCAGAATGGCATCCAAAAAGTGTCTTAGATAAGGCCGTAAAACACTATTCACGAGCTTCATGAAAGTGGCAAGAGCATTGGTGAGACCAAAAGGCATCACCAAAAACTCATAGTGCCCATATCTAGTTCTAAATGCAGTCTTAAGGACATCTTCTGACCTAATCTTGATCTGCTGATATCCTGATCTAAGGTCAAGCTTGGTAAAATACCTAGCTTGATGTAATTGATCAAATAGATCTTCCAATCTAGGCATTGGAAACCTATTCTTGATAGTTCCCTTATTAAGTGCTCTATAGTCTATACATAATCTCATAGAGCCATCTTTCTTTTTAACTAGGAGCATTGGTGATGCCCAAGGTGAGTTACTAGGTTTAATGAAGCCCATATCCAAAGAATCCTGCAATTGCCTCTCAACCTCCTCATGCTGAGAAACACTAAGCTATAAGGTGGCCTACAAATAGGGTTAGTGTTAGTAACAACCTCAATGGCATGGTTAGTGTCCCCTCTCTTAGGTGGTAGCTCTCTAGGTAAGTCAGTGGGAAAAACATCTCTAGTGACTGGGTTATAACATTTATACCCCTTTTTCTCAAGGGAGTACCCAAGAAGATACATTTTTTTGCTTTTGGATCAAGCTTTGTCCTCAACTCAACCGAAACATGTACATATGCAATGCAACCAAATACTTTCATATGTGATAAGTTTGGCTCTTTACCTATAAACTTATCTTCAGCTGTAAGCTGATGTACATCAATAGTTGGAGTTCTGTTCATGATGTATACATCAGTATGGACTATTGGTGCAGGACAATCAACAATTGATGATTTCAAAAAGGATTGAAGTCAAATAATAAAGCAAAGATCAAATTCTGAGGCTTGAAGGTTAGTGCATGGTCAAAAGATGAAGACTTGTATATACATGTACAATAAGCTTAAAATTCGTTCACTTATACCTTTGTAATGGTGACAAGTTTGTACATATATGCCTATATATACAAGTATAAAGTCGGGACATAATGAGAAGAGAGATATAGACCAAGTATAGATGAGTAGAAGAAGAATGTATGTGATGAATGAATGAGATTCATCAAATTGGTTGTTTTCATCTGAATAGAAGAAAGTCGTGCCTCGATCTTTTGCTTAGTGCTCCTTCTGTGTTTATCTTCTTGATGAATGCTTTTGTACAAGTCTAATTCTATAGTTGAGTGACCTCTATACAAGTTTTGAGAGTTTAATTGTAATCAAGCTGAGATAATTCTAAGTAGGAACATTTACATGTGTAAATGTGAAGAAGTGAAGACACGAATAGGTGCAATCTTGGTGGTGAATGTTTTGATCAGATCTCCCTCTATAGTGTAACGTTTTGAGCAAATAAGCACTCATTCTTTAAGTTGAAAGGTAAGATACTTGTGGCTAAAAGCAGTTGAATAACTGGTGTCTAATTTGGGAGAACCATGCATTAGAAGTTGTACGTGTCATAGTTGACTACACAAAAGAACAGTTTCAGACATAGGAACATTGTTTGGAGCAAATCGCAAGATTTACTAAATCTTTTGAGAAGTTTTAACTTGGAGAAGGTGCACAGCGTTTGGGAAAAATCTTCTACAAGGTTTCATTAGAAATGTTACACATTTGTTCAGTCAATGAGGGCATTAAGTGTAGCAAACTTTTTTGAGTAATCAGTTTCTTCATAGTTAGTTCAAAGTTTGATAATCTGGCATTGGTCTTCCAAAACTGGTTGAGGTTTTGAGTTGTTCTTGATATAGAGGTGCTCTAACATCAAGGATAACATGTTCTTTTGGAGATTAACACTGTCCATCAGTCGTATCAGAGCAAGAGTCATCAAATTTGAAGAAAGGAGGACCCCGACCATTGTAGACATACAAAAATGAGTCCTTGAAGATTCAAAAGGTGAAAGTTTGAAGTGAAAGCTAGAGAAGGAGGCCTGAAGCTATCAAGAAGATCATAAGAAACTACAGTCAAAGTAAAGGTACATTCATTATTCACAAAGCTTGAAGAATCTATTGCACAGGTGAAGAAAGGATGGAAGATTCTCTTCAGATAGAGAAATTCGATAGAGAAAACTATCTTGCGTGGTCAATGAAGATGGAAGCTCATCTTATGAGCAAAGAACTGATAGGTTATTTCATAGGTGAGAAAGAAAAACCAGAATTTAGGTATCCTAGTTTTCCAACTAGGGAAGAGCTCTCAAATTTGAAGACATGGATGAAGAAGGATGCTCAAGCAAGGAGCATTATCTACATGGGAGTCAATGATTACTTGCTACCTCACATTAGAGGAGTTGAAAGCGCAAGTTACATATGGAATGCTTTGGAGAAGCATTTCCAAAACACTACAAAGTCAAGGAAAGCATCTTTATGGACAGAGTTCACCACATTCGAGAAGAAGGCTTCTCAATCCATTTTTCATTATGTAGGAAGGATGAAGGATATTGCAGATGCATTAGGAGCACTTGATGAAGATATTGAAGAGGACAAATTAGTAAGACAAATTCTCACAAGTTTGAGAGGAGATGAGAAGTGGACGCCTTTCATTCTATCCACGGAATTGTCACTAGATTATTTCACTCCTGACTTGAATCAATTGCTAGGACATATGCTAACCTTTGAGCACGATGTCAAAGGTGATGTTGATAAAAGTACAGGTCAAGCAATGTATTCAAAGGACAAGAAGAAGATTAACAAAGGCAAGAAAAAATTGAATGAAGATGAAGGCACTATGAGCCAAGCTAACTTCCTAAGAGGAAAAGAAGGTGGCAAAGGAAGAGGAAGAGGCAGAAGCAATAAAGATGGTGTCAAAGCTTGCTGGATTTGTGGTAGGACTAATCATTTAGCTCATGAATGTTGGCATAATAATCAGAATAGCGGAGGATACAATCAAAAATTTAATTTAAGAGGAAGAGGTAATAGAAATCAGAGAGGTAATTTCAGAGGTAAAGGTAGTAGAGGTTTCTTTCGAAGAAATGCAGGTAGAGGCTTTCAAAGTCAATCCTACAATAATACCTACTACAACTATGCTTCAAATCAGAAAGAGGATTCAACCTTAATTATGAATGCAACTTGTGAAAGAAAAAGTCAAGATCAAAGAATTTTCTACATTTACTGAGGATTTAGCAATCACCTAAGTGGCAACATAGCTTTGATGATTGATTTGGAGAATAAACTGAGTAATCATGTAGTTCAAACAGATGATAACACAAAGGACAATGTGAAGTTCATTGGATCAGTAAAAGCCAAGGATGGAAGCACTCTTTTGAGTAAGGTTTTGTATGTTCCTACAATCCCAAAGAATCTGATAAGTGTAGGGAAAATTGTAGATAAAGGTTATGAAGTAAGGTTCACTAATGATGGAGTTTTTGTGGAAGACCCTAGCAATGGGTATAAACAAATTGTTTCAAGAAAGAAAGAAGGAAAGCTATTCACATTGAAGATTCAAGGCAATGTTTGCCATGCTTTGTTCACTTATGGAGGACATAAGATCTCTGATTTAGATCTTTAGCATAAAGGACTTGGACATTTCAATGAAAGAGATATTAAGGATATGATTAACAATGGTTCAGTGTTTGGATTGCCTAATGTTGCAGGTGAACACATCACATACAAATCTCAAGCATGTCAATTAGGTATGACTCATAAGAAATCATATAATAAGCATGGTTTCAAGTATTTAGAGAGGCTTGAATTGGTGCATACAGATGTGTGGGGACCATCAAAGGACTTTAGAATTAATGGTTCAAGATATTATGTGATTTATGTTGATGATGCTACCAAGTGGATCACCATATATGTGATCAAAGATAAATTAGAGGTTACATTTAAACATTATCATCTATATGCAGAAATACTTTTAGGACAAAAATTGAAGAGACTAAGGTCAAATGGAGGGGGAGGGTATTTCTCTAATGATTTCAGTGATTATTTGTGGAATGCACATATAAAAAGGGAACTTACTTGCATGTACTCTCCTTAACAAAATGATGTAGCAAAAAGGAGAAATAGAACTCTTGTTGAGTTTGCAAGGTCAATGATGAAGGAGAAAAATTTCCCTAATTATTTGTGGGTTAAGGCTGTAACTATAGCCACATAATTGGTTAATAGGCTACCATGTAAATCTTTGCAAGGTATGACACCATATGAAGCTTGGTGCGGTAAGCGACCTACGTTAGATCATTGCAAAGTGTTTGGATGTTTGGCTTATGCATGTGTCATCTCAATTGAGGCATAAATTGGAATCTAAAGCTCAAAAGTATGTGTTCATTGGTTATGATGATAAGGAGATGGGTTACAGATTGTGCAGTACATCCACAAAGCGATTCCTTGTGTCAAAGGACGTTACATTTGATGAGCAAGGTACTTGGTATGCAGGTACAATTAATATTCATGTAGGTGATGAAGAAACACTGAACCAAAAGAAAGGTAAATCAAAGGTTCAAATATTTGATGAAGAAGAGAATAATGAAGCACTAGTTGAAGTTGAAGAAATTCCAAGGTTTGATCTAGAATGTGATGAACCAAAAACTTCAAGAAGTGGAGAAGCGAGAATATCATCAAAGCATAAATGGTGACCCACAAGGTAAAGCTATGATACTTCATTTTTTACCACTAAAGATTATTCTTACATGGTGAAAGCAGAGGAAGACCCCTGTACATATGATGAGGCAAAAGGTAAGGAAAATTGGGAGAAAGCTATGCAGGATCAGTATGATGCATTGATGGAGAATGAGACATGGGATTTGGTTCCTAAACCAAATAGTCAGAAGATCATTGGATGCAAATGGGTCTACATGACAAAGAGGTATGCAGATGGAAGTCTGTCAAGATACAAAGATAGACTTAATGTGAAAGGGTATGCTCAGAGATATGGTGTAGATTATGATGAGACTTATATTCCTGTCGCAAAGATGACAACTATAAGGACTCTCATAGCTATTGCTACATGTAAAGGTTGGAAGATATATCAATTAGATGTGAAGAGTGCTTTTCTAAATGGTTACATTTCAGATGACGTTTTCATGGAGCAACCAGAAGGTTTGAAGGATAAAAGATATCCAGATTACATATGTAAGCTCAAGAGAGCTTTGTATGGTTAGAAGCAGGCTCTAAGGCTACAGACTTGTGAAGTTCTTGAAAGAGCTTGATTTCCAAGTATCTAAAGCAGATAGTAGCGTGCTTATTAAAGCAAGTGATGATGGTTCATTTACATGTGCATATATGTTGATGACATAATTCTTACAGGTATAGATGAGAAGGGCATACAAAGTCTTAAGAAGCAAATGGAGAAAGAGTTCAAGATTAGTGACTTGGAAGACTTGTCATATTTCATGGGCATGGAGATTTCATATACTCAACATGGAGTATATGTGACTGAAGAAAGGTATTTGAAGAACTTGCTAATCAATTTTAAAATGGAAGATTGTAGGGTAGCACCTACTCAAATGGAGGTGAATCATACATTGAGCAGATAGGAAGGAGAAGAATTTAAGGATATGAAGCTATATCAAAGTCTGGTTGGTAGTCTAATCTATGCTACATTAACTAGGCCTGATTTGACATATGCAGTTGGAGAGTTGTCTCAATTCATGCATTGTCCTAGGAAAGAACATTAGATTGCAGGACAAAGGGTGCTAAGATACATTAAGGGTAGACTCAAAGAAGGTTTGTATTATGGATTCACATCAGATACAAACATCAAGATATATAGTGATACAGATTTGGCAAGTAATCCTGATGATAGGAGATCAACCTATGGGTATCTATGTTATGTGGGAGATAAGTTAATCTCTTGGTGTTCTAAGAAGCAACATATAATTGCTTTGTCATCCATAGAAGCCGAGTATAAAGGTATGGTTGAAGCTGCAAAGGAGGTTATATGGTTGAAGACTCTCATGAAGAGTTTTGACATTATTGAGAGTACACCCATTATTCATGGAGATAATATAAGTGCATTGTAGCTAGCTACTAACCCTGTGTTTCATGCCAGGACAAAACATATTGAGATCCAATATCATTTCTTGAGAGAGAAGGTGATTGACAAAGAAATTGAAGTCATACATACTTCTACAAAAGATCATATTGCAGATATGTTAACAAAAAGCTTGGATGGACCTAAGTTACAGAGGTTCAAAGACATGGCAGGTATAAAGAAGATGGAGAAAATCACAATTGATGATTCAAGGGGAGCTATTGGTGCAGGACAATCAACAATTGATGATTTGACAAAGGATTGAAGTCAAATAATAAAGAAAAGATCAAATTCTGAGGCTTGACGATTAATGCATGGTTAGAAGATGAAGACTTGTATATACATGTACATTAAGCTTAAAAGTAGTTCACTTATACCTTTGTAATGGTGAGAAGTTTGTATATATATGCCTATATACAAATATAAAGTCAGGACATAATGAGAAGAGAGATATAGACCAAGTATAGATGAATAGAAGAAGAATGTATGTGATGAATGAATGAGATTCATCAAATCAGTTGTTTTCATCTGAATAGACAAAAGTTGTGCCTCGATCTTTTGCTCAGTGCTCCTTTTGTGTTTATCTTCTTGATGAATGCTTTTGTAAAAGTCTAATTCTATAGTTGAGTGACCTCTATACAAGTTTTGAGAGTTTAATTGTAATCAGGTTGAGGGAATTTTAGGTAGGAACGTTTACATGTGTAAATGTGAAGAAGTGCAGATAGGAACACATACAATCCTGGTGGTCAATGTTTTAATCAGGTCTCCCTCTATAGTGTAAAGTTTTGAGCAAGTAAGCACTCATTCTTTAAGTTGAAAGGTAAGATACTTGTGGCTAAAATCATTTGAATAAACGGGGTCTAGCTTGGGAGAACCATGCATTAGAAATCGAAGGTGTCAAAGTCGACTACATAGAAGAACAATTTCATATATAGGTACATTGTTTGGAGCAAATCTCAATATTTACCAAATTGTTTGAGAAGTTTTAGCTTGGACAAGGTGCGCAACCTTTAGCCAGCACCTTCCACAAAGTTTCATTAAAACACTTTCACATTTGGTCAGCCAATGAGTGGATTAAGTGTAGTAGACTTTTCTAAATAATCAATTTCTTCACAGTTAGTTTAAAGTTTGATAATTTGGCATTGGTCTTCCAAAATTGGTTGATGTTTTGAGTTTTTATTGATATAGAGGTGCTCTAACATCAAGGATAACTTGTTCTTTTGGAGATTACCACTCTCCATCATGGAGAGCTTCTACCCAAATAACAATGAGGCATATTCTTCTTAGCAATCAAAGCTCTTGCTATTTCTGCAATATGTCTATTTTTGCATTCAGCAATGCCATTATGTTATGGTGTGTACTTGCGTGAAAACTGACATTGAATTCCATGATTTTTAAGAAGGTTTTTGAACTCATTTGACATGTATTCACCTCCTCCATCGTACCTTAATTTCTAAATATACTTTCTTGTCTGCTTTTTTGCCATGGCCTTAAAATTCTAGAAGTGAGTGAACACCTCACTCTTTTCTTTTATGAAATATACCCATACTCTCCATGTATGGTCATCAATGAAAGTAACATAAAATTTGCAATTGATCATAGATGTGGTCTTTGTAGGATCCCAAACATTTCTATGTACTATTTCAAGTACATTCTCACTAACATGCTTGTCATGCAAAAATGATGCTCTTGACTGTTTACCATATTTAGATGCTGCATATACCTTTTGCATTTTTGCAACTTTGAAATTTGGTAGCCCATTGACAATCTCCTTTGACTGCTTCAATTTTGGCCTCTACAAGTTTGCATGTCCAACTCGTTTGTGCCATATCTCTATATCAAAAATAACTCCTGCATCTTTTGCAAACATGGCTCCATTCATTTTAGGAAATTTCACATTTAAGGTGAGCATCCTACCCACTTTGTTTCATTTGGCAATTAATCTTCCATCCTGTTTCTACTCTTCTACATATAGCCCAACAACATTGAACCTGACTTGTAATCCCTACTCAAACATTTCTTCAACAACAACTAGATTCTTTGTTACATTTGGAACATGCAGCACATCACCAAGATGTTTTATCTTTCCGTCCTCCATAGATAGTGCTATGTTTCGTGTATGCTCGATAGGGTGTGATGTGCCATCACCTGTTTCAACATATCCAAGAACTGGTAATTTTTGCAAAGTATTAAACCATTCTACATGATTGATCATGTGGTTTGAAGCACCTAAATCAACATACGAGACATTATCATTCGATTTTGAAAGAGCAGTAGACATCACATTCACCATGTGATGTTGAACCATGAACAACTTCTCAAAATCATCTGCACTTGTGGATGCATAGTTGTCTTGCTGCCTTTTGTTAATTTGATTCTTCGACATGCAATCACGTACAAAGTGTCCTAGTTTACCACAATTCCAACATCCTTTACTATCATTACCTGAATCATTTCTTTGGAAATTTCTTTGGCCTTTTTGGCTCCCCCTGCCTCGAACACCTTGTGCATTATTATGTTGTTGACCTTGGTCTTAGTTACTGTGTCCTCTTCCACTTCCAAAGCCTCTACTCTGCCTCTTCCTCTACTAGAGTAGAATACCTGCTCAGAATTAGGTTTTCCTTAGGATTTTGAGTCCTCACCAAGATTCTTTTCTGCAATAATCAACTTGGGCACCAAATCAAAAAAATTTGAAATATTTTCCCTGGTGTGAATAGAGGTTTTGAATTTCTTATATGTAGATCCTAAACCACAAAGGCATACTTCCACCCTATCATCATCATCTACATTCACGCCCATAGATGCAAGTGTCTCACATATGCTTTTGATTTTTAGGGTGTAGTCACTTATCGACATGCCCTTTTTCTCTAGTGTATATAGCTCTTTCTTGAGCTCCAATTTTTGTGCCTTTGTATTAGTCCCATACAATGTAACCAAAATATTCCAAGCCTTTTTTTGAGTCTTGGAATCTTGTATGTGACCAATCATGCTATTCTTTATGCTAACAAATAGCCAATACATTACCTTTCGTGCTCCTTGATTCCATTCTTCATACGCTCTTAACTGGTCTACAGTTTGATTCCTCTTTGGTAACTACGGATCATTTTTTTTCTTTCCTTCAATGTTCTTCCAGTAGCCTTTTCCCATGAGGAAATTCTTCATTCTGCATCTCCAAGCATGGAAGTTATTCTTGTCCAGCTTATCGCTTGTAAGCTTACTCATCCCATCTGCGTTTGCCATACACCACAAGAAGTACTTCTACTTGAACACTATTGCACTTTGACATGATCTCAGAAAAATTTAGTTTTCGTGTATCAATAATACATAAAATCACTTTAAAATTTTAGATCTAGGATAAATGAGTGTTGCCGAATAGGACGCAAGTTAGAGTTTTGCAAACTGACAAGGCTTACAACTAAGGTAGCGACCAACACATAGACCTTGACATACTTTGTCATCCGAGACACCCAAGTCACTGTTGGCTACGTGTGAGGGAGGACCTCAACAATCAAGGAAGATAGGGGTTTCGGTACTTCCCAGGAGGTCACCCATCCCAGTATTGTTCCCCCCTGGAGCTTGATTAAACGTGGCAATCTCATGCCACAAAGCTACACTCTTGTGGTGTCTAAAGAAGGGGAAAGACTAAGGTTAAAATAACCTTGAACATGTTTTGGTCCCGCAAAGCTTCATTCTTTGCTTTCAAAGCTTGTTTCTAAAGGATTTTTGGGGTGTCTTTTGGAGCCATTTTGGAGTACTTTTGCACATAGTTCTCTTCACATAGGTCCAAGAAAATCAAGAAGAGTATGCTTTGTACTTCTTCAATAATAAATATCAACCTTTGGGGCTGTGTTTTCAGCCACATTTATAAAAGGACAGGTTTCTCGAAAGGTTTTCAGTTTTGGTGGGAGCAACCATTGAAAATTTATGCAGGTTTTTGAGCATAAAACATTAGAGTTGATAGACACGTAGGTGTTGTTCGCTAGTTTTTGGGTTATGCATTCAGACTTTTAGTGTCATTTTGTTGCATATATTGAGCACATACACACCATGTACGCTTCTGTGGATACAGCTTATGTATGTCCATGTGGTAATTGATATAGCGGTTACACTTTTTGCATAAAGCATTTTAAGTTTGATAAAGAAGGTCGTGGTGAGGTTTTCTTAGCTGGGAGACACCCAGATGTCGGGTCTCTTCGATGATGTAGGTGGAAGACTTACCCAGCCTCGCCATAGGAGATGTATGATAGTTGTTCATAGGTGTTTGATAAGCCTAGTTGGCTTCTATTGGGTAACTGGTTATATGTAGTGGAGTCAATGATTCACTATGCAGGTAAACATGTCAATACTTGTAGTTTTATGATATTTTGACACTAGCCATATGCTCATTTTGCAAAGGATACCTTGGCAAAATCTTTCTAGATTTTTGGTTTTGTCAATTATAGAGTGGTTGATTCACTCCATTGATACACTTATTCATTGGTGTTTGGACTCTTCTAGCTCCATTATCATTCGATTCACTTCTCTACCATCATGGCATCAGAGGTCTCAAGCACATCTAGTGGACCAGGGTCTAGTGCTAGTGTTCCAAGGAGGAGCTATAACTTGCATTGCAAAGACCATTTTGAGATCTGAAAATTTGATGGCACAAACTTTGCTCTATCGAAGAACCAGATTAAAGATGTGCTGATTCAAAGGAGGCAATGTAAGCCAGTAAATCGGATTTCAAAGAAGCCTGCTGACATGGATGAAGATGATTGGGATGGGTTAGATGAAATGGCCAGGTCTACCATTCACTTGCACCTGGTAGATAATGTTTACTTTACAGTATTAGACTGTGAAAGTGCAGAGGATCTTTGGAAGAAGTTATGCAATACATATGAAAAAGAGTCTCATGAGAAAATTATATGACCTTCACATGAATGTTGGGAAAGATGGATGGCTACCACAAGACTATGAGTTGGTACTGCTAACCCTTGGTTGGTACATGCCCTCTTTCACTTCAGAGTTGTGTTGTAGGCCCCTTAATCTTGCTAATGATACTAAATAAGTGCCTATGTACTCCTTTTATGTCACACAAGAAGAAGAAGAAGATTATTGGTCCTTGCCTCAATCTGTATGTGCTCCTTCTTTGAGTATAAGAGTGTGTGAGTGAACTCTATTCCTTATCTGTCAAGAAGTTTTTGTTATATACCATCCGATTGTCAACTCATACTCCTCCACACCAAAGTTTCGTTTGAGGTTATAGCCTCGGATTTTTTTCGTCCGTTGAAACATTTTTCTTTTGGGCTGTAAATATTGGACGTATTTTAAAAAAATAAATGAAAGACAGTCATTCTGTGTGGATGTCGTGTTGAAGATGTTCAAGAAGTACAAAATTCATAGGAACAAGCAAGGCCTATATCAATCTATTTGTTGACAGAAGATCCGCAGTTATGAATCGTTCTCACTCATCCTGAGCTGTACAGGTTATGTCGACCTCAGTGCTTCTCACAGACCTGAGCTATACGCTGGTGATAAAAAAATCTACTCAGGGATGAAGATTTCTACCTTGCAAGCGCTTTTTAATGCGCATACTTCCGAAATACAGATATGTCTAGCTCAAATCATGCACGGAACTATGAAATGGTTTTGATGAAAACAAAGAAAAGATTTTAGCATTCATGATCTCTGTCTAGAATATAAACAAACTTGCAAGTTGATTTCTTTTAGGCTACTCATTGGTTCAGTCTATATAGGTAACACTTTTCAACTTCTTTACAGCTTCTGTAAATGATTATGAAAAGTAACGTTATATGATTGCGTTTTACTACTGCCTTAGGACCTACATTCACAGAATTAACTTTAGGAATGGAGAGAATGTTCAAGAACATAGAATCTATGGATATTTTATGCGTCAATGACTTCAGGTGAGGCCATTAACAATATTGCAAAATCAGGCAGCCTTTTGAAGTGGTTGTTCGCCACTTTGTGCTTGTTGAGCTGTTTAAAGGTGTCTTAGGTATTTTCGTGTAAAATCATTGGGGGTTGTCCTGTTGCGCTAACCTCCAAAGCTGGCCTATTGTAAACTGGAAATTAGGAATCTGAAGGCCAATGATTCTGGGGGGAGGTGTATTGTATTATGTGGTGTCACATGTAAGTTGTCTCAGCCTACCAAAAATAGAACTCCTTTCCAAGCTATCTCAGCCTTCAAATATGGTTGCTACACACACACATTAAGCCAAGTTCACATGTGAGAAAACTATCTGAATTCTGCCCATTTGTGCAAAAATGTTTTGTCCTATGCCTCAAGCCTAAAACAAATTTCAGATGCCCAATATCAGCAAACATCTGATTGGAAAGCCTGGCCAATCAGATGCGTGAGAAAAAACCTACCTGCCATATTGCATTTATTTTCTGTAGACGTACTAATTTAGCTGCAGAGGCTAATAGATTAGCTATCATTCTTAAGAATCTGCATACGAATAGATAACTATTGTAATTCCAATCTTATCTCTACATCTTTCTAATGTCCTCACAGAATTTTTCTTTTCATTTGTCACTGTACATGAACGGCTACTCCAAAATCTCGACAAAAAGATATTCCCTGTATGTGCAAGGCTTAAGCTTTTTGAGTAGTAGGTTTCGATGGGAAATTAATATTCCTCTGCCTTGGAGATGTCTTGGTCCCATTGTGAACCCATGTGTACTCATATACGTTTAGTGCCCTCTACTGTACTTTGATACCATCAAAGCTTGGTGGATTCCTGGCTTCGTGGAGAAAATGATATTATGAGCACATGAGCATCAGACTTTTTGCTATCTACTCAGATCGACTAGTTAGCGTGTAAGTCAGTGTGTGGGTAAAGTTTTTATTTATGTTGAAGTGAATGTGCGAGATGGTTAACGAGTGATAACAAATGGCGTAAAGTTCTTGCGGCCACTTCAACACAACAGAAAAGAACACGAGATGCAGTAGGTGGATAATGGAAGTTTTATACTGCATCTGCTCTTCAGCTTTGCTCATGGAAGACTTACGTTATAAGACAGGTTTCTTGATTTCTGCTTTTATATATCATACGGTGAAGAGCGACGCAGAAATTATGTAAAGAGCTTCTTTGGAAAGAGGATTATCCATTGATGGAGATCATCCATGTTAATGATCTCGATGTCGAGTTCAGGAATCCTAACTTAAAATTGACTTACTCAAATCTGTGTTTTTTTAAATAAGCTCAAAACATTATTTCCGCCTCCGTAAGCCTAGCTTTCTTGCCTTATACACATTCATGCATTTAAGTACGACACCACAAACTCTCATGCTCCTTTGTCTATCTCGCTGGTTTTCTATTCAGCCCATTTTGGTGTTTGGGTGGTTTGCCCTGCAGCATGGAATTGTGTGCAACTATAAAGAGAATAGTAACCATGCATGCCTCTGGATTGCGGGCCAACTAGGAATGCCCCCAATGTCCAAGCGACAAAGCGCCATGGGTGTGAGTGTTCAGTCTTCCTTTCCTCATGTTTCTTGGGAACATCGGTTGTCCCTTGCATCATGGGTAGATGCCCAACAATGGGAAGGCCCCCCGTTTGTCCTTGACGGATCTTGCACCTTGATGGCCCGATGGGCCGGCACCGGGTTGGCCCGTCCCTCATCTTGCCTGCTCACTCAGAGGGGCTTTGGATGTGTGCGGCAAAGGAGAGCCACTATACCTCTTGGCAAATGAAAACCATGGACTTAAAAAACTACCGTCGGGCCGGCCCCCCTTCGACCGTTGTCCCTCTCATCTTCCAAGTTAAGTACCATCTTCCATTGCAACTGACCTCCGGGCCATCTCAACATCTCGTCCCGCTTTGGTTTCGGAGTTACTTAAAGGGATTGCCCCTTTAACTCGTGGCCATCATTCTCTTGTGCAAGACAAAACCACCCTTGAAGTTGGACCGTCACACAGACAGAGAAGATGGAAAGCACAGTGAACATGTCCTTACACTTACATCAACTTTGTTTACCGTCGCACGATGTGCTGATCATCGACTTCTCCCGTTCATTTCGATCACACAGAAAAGTATCGCAGTTACCTCATGACCACGTATCACACAGACCTCTGTTTCCAAGGGTGCCGAAAAATCTATCAAACAGAGGCAATCGAATAATCTGTACACCTATCTTGGACGGACATGGATAGAGCTATTTCTTTATGAGTATATGTCTCTCTTTGAACTCTCGCACGGACCTTTGTTTTCTACTGAGCAGCGAAATGCATCAAACGGAGAAAATTACAGAAAGTTTCTCATGGACGGACATCGAACAGTGGCTACGCTCAAAGGGCATCAGCTAGATATGTCTGCAGTTCTCAAGCCATCGCCAGACTCGTTTTCTTCTGGAAAACCTTAAATCGTTGAATTAGACTATGACGGAAGATCAGTCCTCTCCTTTTAATAGAAATGAAATTTTGCGCCAAAGGAGGAAAAGAAACATTTTGTTTTGGCTAATGAGCTATAAGGTAATGAGAATCACTTCAAGGAAAATTGTGATACTAGGATATATGATCACATGGCAACAAAGCCCCCTTTGTGGGAAAGCTGTATGTTTTTCCATGCAGCGACTGTGATGTATGATAAAGGACAATCCAGTGAAGATTGAACTACAGACACCACAATATATGAGGGGCATACCGACGTTGTCCATATGACGATCATGCCTCACTGTCGGGATGACCGTTGAAAATGCTTGAAAAACCATGGATGCAATACCGACGATATGAGCATCAATATAGGTGTCGGTAATTTACTAGAAATTACCGACGTTTATACCATCGCTTATACCAACACTCATACCGATGCGTATAGTGATGCAACGTTTTAACCGGACTCGAGAGCAAAAATTTGACATTTGCTCGTGATTTCAACCAAAGTGTGCTATTGTCAAGTTTGCATGTGCGAACTATATTCTGAGCATATTGTGTACACACATCTCTCTCTCTCTCTAAACACACCTCTGTATTTCTCTAGATCTAAAATTTTGGTAAGTATCACACATATTGTAGCACCCTTTATCTTTCTTTGTGTTTTCCCTTTTCTAATTTCTCTTCTTTTTAGTTTTGCAGGAGCTTTTTGGCATGAGTTCTTTGGAATTCGACGAAGGGCAACATTAAGTGGACTTTGATGACAACGCCCCAAACAATTACATCGAGGTAAGTGATTGTTTTGTTTTTTATTGATATAGAATAAGATAGAGAGAGAGAGATGAAAGAAAGAGAGAGATCTAGAGAAACATAGAGAGACAGAGAGAAAGAGAGAGATAGAGAGAGAGTGAAAGAGAGAGAGAGATATGAAATAGAAAGAGAATGAGATAGAGAGAGAGAG